>JAPMOQ010043853.1:2502524-2516679 GCA_026543055.1 Argiope trifasciata | reverse complement strand
AATATATATATATATTGTTACTAATATTTACTTGCCTTGTTTAAAGAGGACATTTGGATTTTGTAATAATTTAAAATTTCAATATCTACTATATATCGTACTGATGCATTATTAGCATATGATTGATTTGGAATATGTTGACAAATAATATCAGGTTATCAAGGAAGTATATTCAACCAACTTATATTATTCTACTTATGAAAAATTAGCTTTTTATTAGATTTGAATTTCTTGTCATTATATTACTTTCAATGAAAATCAAAATTAACATAACTTTTATAATAATTTAAAAGAATATTAAATCACATTAAATAATGTTCCAAAATTCGCTATATTATTCATTGAGTCCAAGACACTATGATATTCAGATGTACACAGAAAATACCTAAATTATGACTTTTTTTTAAAAAAAGCATTAAAAGTTTTTTTCTTTAATTTAATACCTTTTCTTTACATGTTCTTTTAGTTTTTTTAAATTCCGAAATAACCGTCAAACGACAGTCTCTCAAAATTTATTCATCATAGAAGATTCATCATTCTGTTCTGGTCCTAAAAGGCACACTTTCATTACGACGTTAGAGAATTACCATTATCATGAGTTTTCTTTGAACTACAGCTTACCATACAGCAAGTTAATTTTCCAACAATTTTACTGCATTCTACTTTTAGTCAAAAAAATTATATCTTGGGAAATTATTACAAATTGACTTAGTGTATCATCGTCAATTGCTCGATAGTTCTTTTGAAACTTCAGTAATTACTTAGATATCTTCTGCACTTGATGTGATTAACTAAATGATGGTGTTCTGTTTGAAATGAAAGGACACCAAGACAATGTCTTAGAAGACATATGTCCTCTCTGGATCCTTGTCGTCATCCATCTTTTTGCCATTCACGGAAACTTCACGTAGAGGAATTAGATTCTTCCTGTGGGGAGCGACTTTGTGTCGGGCAGTGTCGGTCATCGATACTTCTGTGTGGGAGAGAAACGCAGTTGAGGTGCGTGGCAAGCTTCTGGTTCTCATGTACTTGTGATTTGGATTACGTCGAATGACTGCTCTCAGGTAGCTGTTCCGCAACACAGTTTGGACCTATGAAGGAACATGAAGGAATGTATAGTTGTTCCATTCAGTCATATAAAAAAATACTAAAATGTAGATGATGATTCTGATATAATTAATTATTCTGAAATATTCTTTTAATTTTTTAATTCAGATGACCACTAAAAATTTTAAAATTACTTTTAGAATGAAAATTTTGAAATTTTTTAAAAATTTCTTAATTACAAGATATTTTGATACGAAAAAAAACAAGTAAATAAGATACAATAGCCTCTATAAATATAGAAAAATTATTTTTTTCCTTTGACTTTTTTCCTTTGTATTGCTATTTTGAAGTTGAAGAATTTTTTTTACTTCCTTATGCTACATGAAAATTCAGATTTGGTCTTTTGATTTCTTCTATATGGATTTTGATACCTTCTACTTAAAGTTTAAAAGTGAAATAGAATTTCACAAGAATTGTGCTAGTTAAATTTGAATTCGTTTTTTGGCAGACAATGTAAATACTTCTGTTTAATTATAAATAGATGCCGCTGAATTGGTTTCAGTTATAGCTTGCTTTAATATGTCGAATCTGATTCGATGGTCTGAATGTTGCATCATTTTCACATTCTAGTCAGATAACGAAATTACAAAACCATAAATAATAACGAATATTACAAAAACCATAAAAGAACACTATCAGACTAATTTGTAGCATTTAAAATAATTCAGAAACCATATTTTTCGACTTCATACGCTCTAAAATGAATTCTTACATTCTCGCATTTGCATCTTATTACTTTCCTTGCATGAAGGTTTAAATTCTGCAAGTAAAAGAAATTTTATTAAAGTTTTTGCAAACGTATATTTAAAAAATATTAATAAATATAAATAAACCAAATAATTTCGAAGTTGGTTCTTTAAAAATATTTCTTTTTCAAAATAAAAGGAATTAATCATACAAAAAAATCCTTAGATTATTCAGAAAAAAATGGTCTTATAATATTCCGAGAGTTGAAAAATCTTTGAAAATTATTATTATTATTTTTTTACACTAGGAAACGTAGTTGCTTGTATACACAATTCATAGCAAGCAAACTTGATGTACAGATAAACAAAATCATTTTATATTTTGATGAATCTTAATAATGAAAGATTGGCTTAAAATTAGAACTTAGATTTCGCTGATATGGCTAAATAGAATTGATTAATTTCCTTTCTACGCTAGTCATAATAGATAAAACTCTTGTTAACTTTTAAACTTTTTTCTAGTCATCCTTTTAAATTGCATGCCTAAGTACATATACCAAATCAGAATAAAATCGATCTTTTTTTGAATAAATTTTTTATTTGTTTTTTTTCTGAATAAATTTCTATAATTTCATAATCAACTTGCAAGAAAAACTGTTTCAGTTATGTATATTTTTTCATACACGGGGTAATAAAGTTCCGAATTCGAATATTTCGTGAGCTTTTATAGGAAGAAAATATGCTTATAAAATATGTTCAAAAACGTTAATTGTTTGTTTTGGATGTCTACTGAAATTTTTTGCTTAAGGAAGATTTATTTTTTTTATTATTTAAGAGTTTTTATTCAATAATAAACATGCACATATGTTTATGCTTATTTCTATTACAGTACTTTCAATTTTTGTTCTCCTAAATACTGTGATTGAAACTGATATTTCGCGTTAATATCTTCATTAAAAAAGTTTAAGCTTTAAATTTCAGAATTTATTTAAAGACACACACACACAAAAAAAAACAGTCAAATTACAAAATCAGATAGAGGTACTGTTTTGATTTGATCATTGACTGTCACGATACTTTTAATTATTTTTTTCATTAATGAATCTTTAACTACTTACTTCTGAATTCATGAAACAGTAGAGTAATCCAACGAAAAATCCCTAAAATATATTGAAAAAATATGATTAATTTTCTTTCAAATTATATGAGAATAGAATACAAAAAGATATGCAGTTATAATAATAATCACCAAAAAATGTACGTCATTATACAAATCAAATTTGATTAATTATCTGAAAAGAAATTATTGAAAACAATCAACACAAAATTACTGCAAATAAATTGTACATTATTTATAACTATTGATTTTTTTTGTTTACAATTGAAGTGTCAGCTGCAAAAAGAAGGTAGCTCCAATTATTCATACCAGCGGGTGACCGAGCTCCGCTCGGAGAAAACAGGTATCGAAGCTAACTCGAAGATTTAAATTTTCAATTGTGATTTATCAAAACAATACATGCCATAAGAAAATTTGTGAAACCATTGGTGAAAAGATAACCGGTTAAAGTGCACCATTGTAAACTATTCTAAACAAAGTTAGAGTTTGGAAAGGGAACTATTCTATACAAAGGTAAAGTAAAGGTAAAGACTGAAGTGTGTTGAAGTTCAATATTTTTGACAAATTTATTTAGAAAAACCAAACATATATACATACATAAGAAACATATTATAAACCTATAACAGCATAAACATAATAAACATTAATCAACAGCACGTTACCGCTTGAAACCTATTAGGCAATAGACAAAGAAAATTTAAGTGCTGCCATCTATAGCCATTATGGCGAACTAATAAAGTTAGAAAATATCCTATCTGTAACTCCGAACTGCTCGACCGTAGCGCTTCAAAACCGGCGCCAATCGATTCCTCGTGGCCAAAAACCCCAGACCCCCAAGTTTACCGGAGTTTATTAATTCTGGGGCGATTTTCGACTTGGCAACCATTCCTCGTATTATATTATAAGATTTGCATAAAGTCGTAAAAAATGTCTGAAAATTTTAAATTCTAATGAGACTGACAGCTTCATCCCTTAAGAAACGCGCGAACAAGATTGGAGCTACATTTTTTTTGGTGCGAAATAATCAAGGATTATTTTACCACATGTATTTCTAACATAGTGCATTATATGTTAGAAATACATGTGGTAAAAAGATATTGAAGCTATATCCTTTTTGTAGCAAACCCTTGAGTTTTAATTGTACTTTCAAACATAAGACTGGTTTTAATGATTAATTGTTACTAATTTTTCAAAGCCTCTTTTTTTACTATAAGAAACGCATTAGTCTTAATACTTAGTGCCTATTCTAATTTTGGTATTTAAAAAAAGGGAGTTTAGAATTAATATTTATTTTTTAAGCTAATAATTTAAGTGCACAATTTAAATTAATAATAGTGGTGCATAAGTATAAATCTGTATCTTCTAATTATTTATACGAATACAACCTAATAAATACAAATATTATAAGTTACAAATATTTCTTTTTTTAACAACTCATTTTTATCTTTTAATATAAGCGAGAGTAGTTTATATTTCATTTAATGTAATTCCTTTTTCTTTATTAAACTCAATGAACGCTGGATTTTCTTTTTTTATTTATGATATCCCATTAATTTACAGCACGTGACTTTAAAAGATGTCATGCACTGTAAATAAATATCCTTCATCAGAAGAATATTACTAAGCAGAATTCGCTCGATATCACGTTTTCTTATCACGTAAACGCTAATTGAACTCTGCACCGTAAAACTTCAGATATGATTACTTTCTTTATATTTGTTAATAATCAGGGCTAAAAAATCAAGCTACTGGCAACAATGTGTCAGAGTAAAAATTATCTTTCTTTTTTTTCCTGCTATTTTCCGTCCAGGAAAGATTTTTGATGCAATTAAAAGTGCTTACGAATACGAAAGAAAATAATTCGTTATGCTTGAGTTAGGTGTTCGGCTTTTTCGTCATTTATTTTGAACCAGTAACGGCTTTTTTGAAAACATTTTCTCGCATCAAAATTTGCATTACGAAATCAAAATGCAATTTTACAAGTAGATGTTTTTGAGTGCAGATTAAAAACATTAAATAAATGAAAACGATAAGCAATCAATGCATTTACGAAAAAAGACGAATAAAGCTATTAAACAAAGTGGAAAATATAAAATATTTTGAATGCACTTATTATTATGTTAATTCTATATTATATAATGTTCTAATCTTTTTTTAAAGACATATAAATGTATGAAGGAGTATTTAGATATGGAAAAGAATATTAGAAAAATATATTTATGAAATGAATACGGAATTTTATTTAATATTAGGAAAATAAAACAATAAACTTGAAATAGCAATTTTTTTAAATTAAAATTTCTTTTAAGTGAAAAATATTTAAATAAGAGAAACATTTCGAAAACAAAGAAAAAATGCTTAAATAATTAAAAATTAATTAAGAACAAATAATTGTGATACAAATATGAATCTATGAACTACTTAGGCTTCAACGTTACACTGATGTTAAAAGAACGCACAAAAACGTTTTTCTCATTAAAAAAGTATTCTCAAACAATTAGTATAAATCAAAGATTTATTCTAAGATAAGATTTTAATATGAGTGTGAAACAACAATTTAAGCTCAGAATGTTAAAAAAAAACACATTGATATATATATATATATATATATAAAATGCCCAGACCATGTTGTAATATTGTTCGAAAATTAATATTTTTTTAAAAACTAATGTTTGAAACTTTTGAATTTTTCTCCAGAATATAAAATATTTTTTTCATATTACTATATGAAAATAATGAATTTTTTGAAAAGAAATCACATTCTTTTTTTTTTTTTGAAAAAAGGGTTAGTTTCAATCTCTAGTGCGTTAGCTTGACCTAGTTTATCTGAAGAATTCTATATTTGTACTCGATATATTCGATTCGAAAAGAAAAGCATATCACAAATAATAATACTCTAAATATAAGCCATTTTCTAAGAACGGAAATGTTGTGTTCTGAAAGCAATCCTTAGTTCCGCTATCGATATTTTTAAGTCCAACTTTCACAAACAGTCTTCTGGTTTATTTCAAAGAAATCTTAAAATATATTGTTTGTAAATATTTCATAACTTCTTGCATAGTGGAAAATAAGACACATTCTTTCTATTATAAGCTATAAAATACGAAAAAAAGAAAGCAAAATTCACCTTCCTTGAAAATCAACAGCATTTATATGTTTTGTCTTTTACCCAATCAACATACAGAAGCTAAAATTTGTGAGTTGAAGAATATTATAATAACAGATTTGAAATTTATTTTTTAATTCTTATAGATTTTCTTTTGTCCGAGCTAAAGTATAGAAAAAATATCAGCAAAATATTTGCGAAAAGAGAAGAAAAACTCAATAAATATAAGAAAACGGCCTATTTGCAAAGCAATAATTTGAAAAGATTTTTCAATATTTTGTAGATAGGTCTTTTTTACATCGTGAAATTATTCTTCAAAAAGATTTGTAGCTAAGTTTTAAACACATTTTTTGCCTTCATGGATATGTAAGAAATTATGGGGCCGTGGTAGCTTGGTTGGTACAGCGGCAATCTCGTAACCGAGAGGTCGCGAGTTCTGTCCTCGTCAAGTCCAAAGACCACCGTGTTGGCTAATGGCAGTTGAGGCACGTTAAATAGGTCGTAACTGCAAAGTCATTCAAGTTCCCATAACAAAACGATGCCTCTGGGGGTACTGAATCGGAGATGAGTCGGTCTCTGACTTGGATCTAAATTCCGACTTGCTGATGGATGAATGAATGTATGAATGAATTCGACCGCCCCCTAAAAATAATTGTGTCGCGTGTGTTTGAAAAAAGTCGTCCTTTCACCTGAACGGTGCTCGTTAACAACGAAAGGCGCACACTTCTGCTTTAATCGAAACAGCTCTGCTAATTCGGCTTGGCATGACCAAGTGGCATTACAACAACAAGAAATTACAGTTATATTTTTTCACTAATTAACAAGATAATTTCATGAAAGGAAAGTATTAGGTTGTTTGGAAAGTAATTTCGTTTTTTCCCGACAGAGGATTTAATTGTATTTTTAGCACCCAATTTCATACTTAAACCGCAAAATCATTTTATGTTTTAAGAGCTGATATAGCAAGGCTTGAGTGTGAAAAAGTGCAGCTGATTCTTCGCAGTAGTTTTTGGATGGTGCCCTTTTAAATATGGAGAGCAATAAACAGCATTTTCGTCATTTTTTTCTTTTTTGCTATATAAAAGGTAAAAATGCTGTCCAAGCCAGAAATAAATTAGCCAATATGTGTGGAGAAGATATGTTAACAGTACATCAGTACCAGAACTGATTTGCAAAATTTTTCCTTCAAATGAGGAGGCCAAAAACCACCTCGATCAGTTTTTTTTTTACAGCAAAGACCAAAACTTTTATGAGCGTGTAATCATGTTACTACCAAAAGGTATTAGACCAGAATGGCAATTTTATAATTTAATAAATAATTTATTCATTAAACGAAAATTTCTTTTCATTTTGACAAAAAAAAAACAAAAACGAAATGACTTTCCGAACAAACCAATAGAATAAAACAAATTGTTGTCATCCAAAGACTGAAAAATAGAATAAACTGAAAAGATCGATATTTATATTACTTCCTCTTGGGGATGTTATCTAAACATTTATGAGTTCAATTTTTTTTCAAGTGAGTAAAAGGGAAAAGAATAATTTTGTTTATGCAAATGTTTAAAGTTCAACTTCATGCTTCCTCCCTCCTTTAGAATCATTTCTATTCGCAAACAATGAAATCACCGGCGTTCGGGACACCTAGATCACGAGTCTTCCCCGTGATCTGGGTGTCCCGGATTCGAGTCCTGGTTCTTGCATGGTTGGTGTCTTCTCTGTGTGAGGTGTGAGAAAGAGCTCCCCCCCCCTTAAAAAAGATGTTGTGGAAGTGAATGTCATCTCCGTACAAGTCAGAATTTTGCCCTAGGATTCTCAGTGGATTTAACTCTCAGAAGCTACTGCACAAACTCGGTTTAAAATCGTTGACACCGTTCGTGGGCTTGACTATGGCAAGTGCCATAAATAACTGTAAAAAATTTTCTAAAGTTCGTGGTTCAGTGTTGCAAGCAAACGGCTCGGGAAAGAAAAGAGATCATATCTTTAACACAAACATTTATTTGAGACACGTACAAACACATGACGACACAATACAAATATTTAAGTTTAACTGCTTTTAAACTTTCAAAAGGGCAATCTAAAAAGGAACTTATAGTTCTGCGAAAGTTTGGCTGTTTTCGCCATCGAAGTCTAAAACGAAATTCTTTAACTCTCAGGTGAGGAGTTCAATCTTTGTACTGGCGAGAGCGCCATCTATAGGCTGTTTCTAAATTTTCCACATAACAACAATCATGACATATCTACTCCTAAAAAGTTGTTATTAGTCAATTGCCCTCCTCTCTTAATCTTGATTTTTTTGGGGAAAAATGCAGCTAAATAAAACTATCAAACACATATTATGAAAGCAATCAGTCTATATATAAAACAATCTACGGAGGTTCAAAGTATTGCTCATAGACATATGATTTCAATGGTGTGTTATCAAACCAATGCTTGTACAAACATTTAAGTGCATCATATATTGAAATTATGTAAAAAGAAAAATGAATATATTCATGAATAAAAAAATATTAAAAGATCTGTCAAATGTTTTCAATTATTGTAAAGCTTTCTCTTTACCCTTCCCTTTGTTATTTAAAAAAATGAAAGGAAGGGCCTAGTTATATACTTTGTATACTAGTATATTTTTGTATATCGATCATATTTTATTAATTTTGAGTTCTCAGGAGTATCAATTTATATGAAGTCACAATCACTTGACAAAAGCAATTGCGCATATCATCTAACTGCATGTTGTTTTAATGAAACCTCATGGCTTCCACTTTTTTATTACAAAATACTCTATCAATTACAAAATGAAATAATTCTGGAAGTAATGAGCAGCCCTCCTGAGGGGTTTCAGGTCTATTAGAAATAATTTCATTGAATGTACTTACATATATGCAATTAGATACACAAAACCTGACAAATTTTGATTTATCGTTCAATAGAGAATTTAAGATACTAGATTTCATTAAAAAATATAGCAGTTGCACTATTGGGTCGAAATATCTTATTTCAAAATGTATATAACGGATTTAATGTTCTATAGCTTAACTTCGCTTATAGAGTTAATATATATACAGCATTAATCAGTTAATATTTTCCAAAAAATTTTACATTTTTTTATCTATAATTTTAGATCTATTTTGAAATCACAAACCAACCAGTCTAATTATTCTTGCTTTGATTTTATTACAATAGTTTTTTAATAGGATTTCGAATAAATTTAGTTTTGAATTTCATATAAATGATGAATGATTTAAAAAAAATATTTTTTATAGCGTAAGCATTATTGTATCCGCTTTTGTTGCTATTTAAGTGGTTAAAAATTCCTTCTTCAAAGCTTTTAATTCTTTTTGAAAGTGAAAAAAAAAATCATCTGAAGTTTCTTTAACCTGCTGCAACGTAAGAATTTGTATGAATCAAAGTAATGTTTGTTCAGGTTGAAAGGCAACGATGCTAGCCTATTATGTATCTTTTCCCCACTGAAATTTCAGCTGCTTGATTTTTATAACAGTAAATGGGAGTACATGAGTAGCATTTTCTTTGGAGAATCTGCATTTTTAAGTTAATATGGAACGAGGACATTTCAAATGGGAAGTAAAAAAACTGGCGAAATAGAATAATGGAGAAAATATCACGCATGTGTGTAATGAATGCTTAAATAGATAACTTGTTAACTGACCCTGATGAGAAGTATTTTTAAGAATATTTAAGAAATATATGTTAAAAATATGTTTGAATGTATTTGTTAAAATATAATTGTTGCATTTTTTTAGTACAATTATTCCTGTTTCGGCTATGAATAGCTACGATGAATACGCGTGAAATCTTCTGAAATTACGCGGGATTTTTTCAAAAATATATAATTCCAAATAGTTAAACGAGTCCTCAAAGTAACAATTTTAAGTTGTTAAATAATAGTATTTGCTTTTAAGAAGATAATGTGATATTTAAAATAAATTTATTTTTAAATTTAAAAATGTTTAAAGAATGTTTATTGGTTTCGGAACGTGACTGCCAAAACGACGAACTATTAATTTTTAAATATGTTCTGTCTAATAATATTTTCCTTGACAAATCAAATTTAATTTAATTTTTTAGTATGATAAGCATTTTCTAAAATTAAAAGAGAGTTTGTCTAAGTCTTCTGATATGATTCGTCATTCATTTGTAGAAATATTAGATTGGTTTCTCGAAATAAAATAAAAAAGTATTAGTTCATAGCAACTTCATATGCTGACTCATTATAAAAAGTTGTTGTGATGAAAATCCGAGTGGATGCGATTTGATAAATTTTCGCCTTTTTAATGTTCTAATTCTTCTGACGCCTAATTATGTCTGTCTGTCTAGATTGGAAAAGGAAAGGAAATAGGAACAGTTCAGTAGAATGAACGGCATGTGGTCTAATTACTAAAATCATAGAACTGCTTAAAATCAGAATGAAACCTGCCAAAGCAAAGTATCTTTGTCTCTCAGTGTATATATGACTAATATATCTAAAAATTCTGTTATCTAAATGGATGAACTGTGGTTACCAAAAATCGATTAAATCCCTAAAACGGCAGATTTTGTGCTCATTTGCGATTAATTTTTATCTCAGAAATATACAATATAAATATATATATATAAACTAGTTCGAGTAGTCTCCTTAAAATTTTATCGCATGCTCTCTAATAAATTTGTCATGCTAAAGAGTCCCTTTCATGGCATGGGCACATAATAGTTATGAAATATTATCACTTTGCTTCAATTTAGCATTTTTACTGAATCTATCGCATTATTTTTGATGAGTTATTAGCGATTAAACTGGCATGCGTTATTGGTATTTAAAAATCGCATTCGTGTTTTAGATAAATTTTTCTCAATCAAAATTTTCTCGAAACAAAAATTTGAACCAAACTACATTTGTAGTCACGAAATCCGGTACCAAATTTAATATGTTTAAGTAAAGGGTATTTTTACATGCTTTTGAAAGTACAAACTGGTAGATAATCAACCCTTTGGTGGATTTCGATCAAAATTCGATAAGTGTCTACAATATAGATTATAAACCTGTCCATAGAATTTTATCTATTTGGATCTCTTTGTTTCGTAATTATTGCGTTAGCTTATATTTAAACAGATAGACAGACTCCATCTGACCAAATTTTACTCAAAATTTGACAGAAATCTGCGAATTTGGTATAAAGGCCTTATATCAAATTTCAAGCATCTAAATGTAAGCGTTTTAATTTATCTTAGATAGACAGATGCCCATTTTCGAAATCATGAAATTCTAAAATGTGGAGATTCGTCAAAAATGCAAGATTGAATTTTTTGATGATTACTGTACTTTCTCTTTACCATGTACACGATAAAACAAAACAAAAATTCGCAAGAAGTTAGATGGAAAAATGAAATTAATGGATAATATTCTTGATATCAAAATCGTAGTTTAATTTAAACATTAAATCTATTTTAGAATGGAGTATATGTTTGTCTTTTCTTGCCAATGCCATCTGAAAAGTGTTTTGAGTATATAAATGAAATAATATGTATAATATAATACTAATGTATAATATAATATAATAATAAATAATATAATAATAAATAATATAATAATAATGTATAATATAATATAATAATAAATAATATAATAATAATGTATAATATCTGAGTATATAAATGAAAAATGTTATAATTTGTGGATACAAATTTCAAGATGTGCATGATGTTTTTTTTTTTTTAAATCATTGTTAAAGGGAATGCATAAAATGATATTCTGTATTAAATAAATATTAAATATGCAAATAGCGTGTCTTCGTATAGTTGATGGAATTATAAATTGTTTTAAACATGTTAAAACATAAGATGCTATATTAGTCGAAAATGGTATGCATTCAATATTATACAAGAATAATGCTTAAATCAAGGATACCAAAATTCGAGTATTATATCACCTGCCTTAATATTTCCAATTGAGAAATGATAGTTACGGTCATAAATTCTATATTTTATGGTCATGACTAAGATTGTGTTTTCTATACTATGTAGAGAAAATGTTTATGTCTTTCCAGATTTCCCTTTTTTGTCATAAATCGTTCTTTTCTATTCCTCTCATTAGGAAATCCACGCTTCTGCGAACGTGACAATGTTTTTTCACTTATCTAAGTGATAAATAATTTTCGCATAACAATCTACATTTAATCTTACGTTCAACAAACTCTTATGGTAAGAGAAATGCAAGATAAAACGGTAAAAAAATTAAAACGATATATCTTTTATTGACACAATAATATTGAATTATTTTATTTATTTTGGAAGCAGACGATTTTAAAAAAAATTAACATTTTTTAAAGTTTGTTCTTGATTAAAAAAACTATTGACATTCTTTTAAAATTAATCGGAAATATATGTACCTTTCTGATGTATTCTGTTTTGTGATTTATATAATTTGGAAGCCAAATAATTTTTTTGCAGCATTTTTATTTTATTATTGAATAAAAATATTCCGCTTCTATAAATGTTATCTGATACATGTATGACGTTTTACATTATTGAATAACATTATTTACTTCAGATAATTCTTCATTTCTGATATATAATTGCTTGTTATCAAATGTTCTCTGATGTTCAAATGTGTTTATTTTCTAATTTCCAATTAAAATTATTAAAAAAAACTGTATAAGTCTACTGAATATTGTTTTCCCAATTTTTTTTGTTTATAATATATCTAAAAGAATATTTGCTTAAAAATGATTTTTGTGTTTTTTTCATCTGAAAAATTTAGTGTACAATTTTTTTTGTTTAATGTCATTATTTATTTAAATTGGTACTAAATGCTTTGGGGATTAAATGATGGAATTGCGAATCGTTGATTTAATAATATATTCATTGTCTCTTTGAAATGTTTTTTTTTATGCATTTCAAGACAGACAATTATTTGAAAAAAAAAACGAGTTCACCTTTGGGGATAAAGAGTCACTTACATTAGAAGAATTCTGTTTCATTATATGTGACTCGATACATAAATTAAATATCATCACAAATCTAAATAATTTTCCATCAGTTACGTACTAAATATACTAAAATAATAAGCAGTTTATTAAAACCGTATTTAATATACCTGAGATGACTGTAAAATAGCATTGGTGATCATATAAGCTTCTTCAAAAGTGGCGTCATCTTTGGGATTGATGCAAAACATGAGGTGGGTAAGTCCAAGCAGAGGAAACAATAAGGCTGTAGCCTTCACAGCTTTCCTGAAATAAACGATTACAGTTGGTATCAAATGTTCTTTCTTTTTCTTTCAGTAAAACATATACAAATAATTTTAAAATTAATTATCATATATTGCAACGGTTGGGACTTGTGACACATTCCAATTTAATTGTCTAACAAGAAATCTTACAAAATTACTAAAAAAGGCTATTTTTGATTTAAGTGAATAATTGCATGTTTCTTAATTTGCTTTGAGAGTCTTTGAGTTATTCGACACATATATAGGGTATTTTTAAACTTTTATTACTTTAAAATGGCACTTCCATGAATCTATAGAATATTTTTTAATTTATTCTACGTGTCTTTTTTATAGATGATGAAAAACTTTCCAACGAGTGAAAGTACGATTTAATTGGAGGCATAAACGAATCAATATATTTAAAATAATAAAGAAACCCAATAAATTAGAATTCCAAGCACACGCAATACACATTCAATAAATTTAGCTTCACATGAAAGTTCATGACTTGTAGATATATCATGAAACCGAAACTCCTATGGCCTGTTAATTTAGCCTCGTCTTCGGTATGCGAAGATTCAAGGTTCCAGACTTGATTCCATCGAATAAACGTTGTGTAAGTGGGCCTGGTGCACGTTAAATCTGTCAAATGTCTTTCCACTGGTGTGGTATGGAAGTTTAGAAAGGGGGAAGTTCATTTGTCATCTGACCACTGTTCTGCATTTCGAAGTAAGCCCCCCCCCCCAAACAATCCTATTACTGTTTTAAAGCAGAGGTTAATAAAATTAAGTATTAAAAGTTACCAGTTCTCATCTTGCTTAATTTTGAGACAAAACAAAACAAACTAAGTATTGTATTCTCTAAGGAGACATTGGCTAAATCTGTTCATTCATCATGATCTCTCGAATTTCCATGTTCTCTCCCCTTCGACTTCAATT
>JAPMOQ010043853.1:2478139-2499558 GCA_026543055.1 Argiope trifasciata | reverse complement strand
ACACACACACACACACACACACACACACACACACACACACACACACACACACACACACACACACACACACATACACACACACACACACACACACACACACACTGAGCTTTATTATAAGTATAGATTACCACAGTTGGGTGAACATGACACCATGACTTTATTACTAAGTCAAATACTTGGATGCTACAGACACTGTAAAGTACTCAGTTCAGAGATTCTCTGTATCATTCAGTTACAGATAGGACAAAACACTATTCCATTTGCTTATATTAATTCTTTACTTTTTCGAACTAATTGATTTATTAACTACTCTATTATAAAGGTTCCCAAAATTTTAAACATTGCAATCTACTTCATCATCAGCTAAATAATTTTTTTGAGACGGACAGCATAAGTTATTTTCCAAGTTTTTATGAGCCAAATAGAAATTTCTGTGACGAAAAAGAAAAGTATTAAATATGATTTTATAAAAAATATTTCTGATTGTTGGTTTGATGAAAATTTTAAGTACACATCGTAATTTTGAAACCTTCTGAGATAGGGTATAAAAAGCTCTCGCAGGATAACTATAAATCGCTTGCTATTGGTCTTATTACCAAAACCCCTGAATATTCTAGAATTATCCATTTTGGCTACAAAGTCTCCAAATTCGTCACCATGTCGCCAAATGATAACTAAATCCAGAGATTATTGATCTGACATCCATTCAATATTCAACAGAGCTGTTTATAAAATTATATAAAAATGGTGTTAATTGTGCTGGGGCGTAACAAAGGCGTAACAGTTTATTTACTATGTAATTTATTTTGTTAATATTAACCGAGAGAACTGTAAATCTCCATATAATTCAGAGGGACACATTAATTTTAGACAAAATTAATTTAAGGTACAAAATCTTTTTTTATGAGTCATTTCCACATTGTTTCTACGTGTTATTTTATTATTTCTGATTTTAATTTACTCATCATTTATGGCATTTTACATATTTTTTTAAATATTTTAACTGTTGTTCAGTTTCTTTTAATATATGCTTTACTATTACGCTAATTGAGGAGAATGAAGAAACGGATGAAATTGGTGAAGCACTTTTTGCATCAAACACAAATTGGCAATTCCTGTGGTGTGTTTGAGATCATTTTTCGAAATATGAAGGATGAGCATCCTCCATCATCTTGTATCATCATTTTGTTTCCTCCATCATCTTGTATCATCATTTTGTTTCCTTCATCATCTTGTATCATCATTTTGTTTCCTCCATCATCATTGTATCATCAGTCTGTTTCCTCCGTCATTTTGTATCAAGATATTTAAATGCATGTATTTGTCAGTACTACTAAAAACTACTAAAAAGCCAGCGTCCTGGCATAGGATAGTGATCTGGGCATCCTAGGTTCAAGTCCTGATTCGAGCATGGTTGTTCTTACTCTGATCTATGTGTGAATGTGCTTTCCTGTAGAAAAAGGTTGTGCAAGCCAGTGAATGATGTCTGAGTGGCAAAGTCCTATTCTTGGTCCCAGTTGAAGCTACTAAAACAAGAGACGCATCTGTGGTGATATCTTAATAAGCCAGATAACATCTACGGGATTGAGCAATTGCTTTTGTCTTGTGGTTATGTTACTGGGCTTCAGACCCAAAGGTCCCGAGTTCTATTCCTAGAATATTTCACCTCCCACAATGATGACCTCGAGCAATGAACCTTCAACCTTCATGCAACTGTCGTGGATCCATCTACCCGCAACCAAAGTCGTCAGACTCACTTGACGCAACAATTCACGCAAGCTCGCCATAATGCTTGGCGTGACTAAAAAGTTCTCCGTTCTCCAAACAAAGATGGGTACAGCGCAGTAGACACAACAGTTACATATACCAACCACGTACTCAACAAACCAATTCATCACCAATCAACAGCAACGCATATCGTTCGTCAACTCGCTGGAGGGTGATTGTGTGGTGATATCTTAATAAGCCAGATAAGATCTACCGGATTGAGCAATTGCTTTTGTCCTGTGGTTATGTTACTGGGCTTCAGACCCAAAGGTCCAGGGTTCTAGTTCGAGCCAACATCACCTCCCACTCATCCTATAGGCTTAAATCGCTGTCTTCAAAACAGCGAGCTTGTTCAATGGCATGTACCATAAGAAAAAAACACTACTAAAAAAGTCAGTCAGTTATGCGCAAGACAGCCCACTTTATTGCATTACTTCAGATCTGTTCAGCATGCTCGCATACATTCATATTAGCTAATTGAGTTTCCTCCAAATCATTACACCTCCGTTCCATCAACAGAGATTAAATTGATGCATAATTGAAAATTCACTTTATGATAGATGGACATCGAATCTGCAAACTGCACATTATCTTCGCATTAGACATTGCTCTCTACTTATTCCTTTTGCCATAACTCGAGTTTCATCACTGTTCTGTCCTCCCCAAGTATGCAGTAATTTGAGAAACTCACCGAAACATTTCACTTTTGTATCTTATCTGTGTCGCTATGGCTTGCTCCCACAGTTTTTATCTATACCTCATAATTACATTTTTGTGTACTATGAGATAAAGATACATTTACATTTCGACAATCAATTAATAATGCATCAATTTGGGTGCAATCTGAATTTTTCAAAATTTTGTCCCCGGAATTTCAGATGTGAGACTTTCCTGCTCTTTAAATAATGCTGAAACTGAGCAGCATGTCAAAGAAATAATGCATGCGCGATGTTACTGATAGAAAGATGCCGTGTAGATGAATTATAGAGCTTCTAAAAATGCTCTTCAAACAATTTCTCAAGAGTTTTAGACAGTTTTTACGCACAAAAAAAGAAAATAAGAATGCATCAGATAATAACAGTATCAAATATTTCAAAATCTATCCAACTCAAATTATATGTTGTAAAGCAATATTGAAAACATATTAGGAGTTCTGTTTCAAATAATTAATTTCCCTGAACTGATTGATAAACTAATTTTTAATTCACATTTCTTAATTTAGTTATTTAATTCATATTAATTAATTAATACTTTCATTCATTATTGATTAGTTTTTTCCAGGGATTTGGAAATCAGCTGTGAGTGCAATATTGATTATTAAAAGCTGATTAAGTGTTAACCCCTTCATATACAATCAGATGCTTGACACGTGTATTCAAGTAGATGGAATATTTAATTTTAAATCAGAAGTTAAATTAAAGCATTAAGTAATTTAAAATGCAAAAATCCCACTGAAATATATCTGAGAAGTTCCTTATATTATTATAGAAATTAAAATAAAATTAAATGTCCCAGATAAGATGCATCATCTAACAATGAAGTTAAACAAATTCATACGTTAAGACAATGGTGGGGAAACTTTTTTTAAGACGGGCCATTTGTAATAACTAGACGATCGTAGCGGGCCAAAGAATAATGCTTAATCGTTAAAAAGTTTATATGTTCTATAAACATATACATATATTATTACATACACTTTTTATTTTAATAGTAAAAAAGCAAAAGATAAGAAAATTATAAGCACAAAATATAAAATGAATTTAGTGTAGTTCTTGATGTGAAGTATTATCACTTTATTTTCTGGTGTCATTACTGGTTGATGGTGCATGAGAAAAATGAAATTGAGACTGTTTTATCAAAATTTCATCATAGTCCGGTTCCATTTGCGAAGCAGAAATTCTTAAAACTGATGAAAGGTGCTCATCTGTAATTCTGTTTCTTAAAGAAGTTTTCCTAAGCTTCATTGTTGAAAAGATTTGTTCGCATATATAAGATGATCCGAACATTCTCATTATCTTCATTGCTAACTAATGCTCTTGCACGGGTGTTTGTTGAGGCAGTGGGAGTTTCGGGGATTACACAAACAATTACTCGAGTCACAGTGGATCGTTGCAGATGACTGACTAAGTCGCTAACTAACTGATCTTCGGGTGGCCTCGCTTGTATTTATACCTACCTGCAAGGATTCTTCGGGAATTGGAGTTTTGCGGCTCTTTCGGAAAAACAGAACAGTGAATCGAAAATGCGAGAGTATCTAGAAGTTTCGAGCTAAGAGGAGTCAGCTGTTTGGGTCGGATGGATTTGCCTAGAATACTATTGTGTTTTGAATATCCCCGCAGGTAGTTTTTATGCGGGTCGTGAAATTACGAAGTAAGAATGCGTTCAAACATTCTCACGACGGCCCTCTTAAACGGGCCGGATTAAACCTTTCCGCGGGCCGGATTTGGCCCGCGGGCCGTAGTTTCCCCATCACTGCGTTAAGAGATAAAGAATGGATCCAAAGCACAGACAACATCAAAAGGTCAGAATGGGTAAAGTATCAGGACAGGTTTCTGGTCTGGTTTCTATGGTTGCTTTCTTTCGTCTGCTTTTACTGCTTTTTGCTTCATTTTTTTATGTCCTCCTTTTTCCAAAATCAATATTTTCATTATGTTTAAATTGATTTTTTTTTTACGTTTGAGTGTCATCCTATGTCTAAGTCTTCATTAAACATTCACTTAGTCTTCATTAAACATCGTAGAAATAAGCAGTGTTGCAAGAATAGTTTTTTGCAACTGAAATATAATTAAAAACTGTTCTGAGCAGCTTAATTTCAATTTTAACAAGCTGAATTAAATTTTGGAAAATCGCAGGGATATATTTTTTTTGATGAATCATTTCGACAGATATACATTCAACTGTATGTGATTCTGTAAGGAAAATATGAAAGTAGATCAGCTATCATGAGATGGCAAGCGAGAATAAAAATTGAATGAACTGATTTATCCTTGGATGTGAAGAAACAATTGGCTTAACTCCAAACTTGGGTAGCAGAGACCTTCGATTTACTAAATTCAAGGACAGAAAAGCTATTTTCGTTTTCTGGTCTGTTACTCATCGATGAATGGCCAGTGAATTTTGATGTCTTGAGGACAAACTGTCACATAGCTTTAGGCTTTTAAGTACGTTTACTTTCTTTGCTCTTAATTAACTTTTCTTTTTTAATAAAAAATTCTCTCTCTTTCTTGCTCTAAGTACAAAAAACAACTAAGTAAGGTTAAGAACGAAAAAGCGATTTTTAAAATAAATTTCACGGACTGAAGGATGGGGAGACTGTAATTCTATAACCCTGTGAGACAAGCACTATAACTGGATCCGATACATTTTTGTGCAAAACTTCAACATTATATTTTTTTGTTCAGATTTCACAGTGTTTTGTCAATTTGAGGAGAATGTTATGGAGTGCTTGAACTCAAGACTCTTAACTTCTGGAACTTTAACTTCCTTTAGATGAATAAAATAATGGCAAGGAATTATTATTTTTGTTACTTATGGCACTTTTACAAGCCCGCAAACATCTGTCAAGGATATAAACCGAATGAACTTTTCTTGCTTTTTTTAATAGCGCCTACTAGGGACAAGAGTGCGTCTTAACTACGTCATGCGTCACATTCACTTGCACAACCCCTTTTTACATGGGGTGCATTTACACACCTCACAGATAGAATACAGAAGGACAACCAAGCCCGAACAGGGGCACCCAGATCACGAGGATGACTTTGTAACGTCTCGATCTGGACCGATCAAATAAAGGGTAGAGTTTTAATCAAATTACTTTATTTACAGCTTTAATTTACAGAAAAAAAACACTCTTTATCATCTAGGTTAAGTGAAAGGTTCTATTTACAGCACCTCAAGAGTAGTTCCCTCGAAATGTTTCGGAGAAACTCACGATAACAGATAACCGTCCGTCAAAGTCTCACACTGGTACCGGGGTTAGCTCCAGGAATCCACCGAATTCCTTGGGCGGAATTTTCTCTTAAACGCTGTGCTTTTACCGATCTCTCCTCCTGACCCCAACACCAAAAACTCCTCGTCTCTTCTCCTTTCGCCTTTTCTCTCTTCTTTCAACTCCGTCTCTCATCCACATTGGAGCATTTGGGCTGCTTATTCTCCAATCGTCGCTCAGCAAAAACTTGAATGGTTTACAGTTGACCGCAGGAATGTTCGTGGTCCACAATGCAGGATACACATCTGTGTCACAGACACGATTAGCGCACGGGTGGTCCTTTATCTGGACTCACTCTAAAGGGTCAGATGTCCGTTCTTAGAAGGATGGTTCTCCACTTGTCCATCTGTAAGCAATTACACTGCCATAAAATGTCGCCATTGAGGAGACCGGTCTGGAAATGGCAATTATGGAGCGTGTGAAAAAGAAACCACAATGGTTAGGCCAGGGAGAAGCTGAATCATTACAACGTGTATTCCTGTGCCAGGACGTCGGCGGTGTGGAATTATGAAATTCCTTAGTAAATGGATGTGCAAAGGAAGTAGAGAATTTACTTAAAATATTATTATGATAAATTAATTCCACGAGAGAGCGCTCAGCACTTCTTCCGGTGTTAATCCGCAGTCAGAGGGGAGAGTGCAGAGATTTCCCTAGACCAAGATGATAGACGGACTTCCACCGAGAATGGTTGCGACCGGAAACCGTTGAGACATGATCCTCTTAAAAGAGCCGAAACTGGAATTCTTGTGTTAAAAAATTCATCTGCAAATGTGCAAGGTGCCACGCATAGGTGGAAAAGAGCAACTCAACATATTTAATGTTAATCTCCATGACATTTCAATTAAAATCATCTTTTATTAATCATTCAATAAACGAATAATCTAAACCAGTGGACTGATGCATTAAAACCCATCACTACTACATTACTAATATTAATGCGTGAGGAAAAAAATGTAGAAGATTTTACATTCATAAATTGTGGAAAAATCTGTTCATAGTCAAGTTGATGGTAAAGCTAATATTATGTCCTAGATATGTAAGAGGAGGCGGGGTCTTTTAGCATTTTTTGGAAGTACTGGATAGCAAGAAATTGCTACTCAGTTTCATCGCGTTTTAATTTCTTTAAACGCTTAAACGCGATGTTATAGCAGTTGTCGCTTTTTCCGAAAAAGCGCTTTGAGAATTTCTTATGGAAGTCTTGCAAAATTGTGATACTCAATTTGTACCTAATTATTTGTCAGTTTTCTTCTTTTTACACTGAAGTGATAAAAGTCATGGGATAGCAATATGCAAATATACAGATGGCAGTAGTATCGCAGCGAAAAAGTATAAGTGCGCAGCTCGTTTTCCAGAGCTTTCATTTGTGTTCAAGTTATTCATGTGAACAGGTGTTTCGTGATTTATGGCGGCACGACGAGAATTAACAGACTTTGAACGTGGAATGTTAGTTGGAGCTATACGCATGGGTCATTCCATTGCGGATATCGTTAGTGAATTCAACATTGCGAGATCCACAGTAACAAGAGTGTGCCGAGAGTATGAAATTTCAGGCATCCCATCCCATCACGGACAGCGCAGTGGGCGACCACCTGCACTTAACGACCGAGACCACCGACGTCTGTGTAGAATGGTCAGTATTGATAGACACGCAACACTTTGTCAAATAACTGCAGGAATCAATGTGGGACGTACGAGGGACGTGTCCGATAGGACTGTGCGGCGAAATTTGTCTTCCTTGGGCTATGACAGCAGAAGACCGACTCGAGTGCCTTTACTGACAGCACGACATCGCCTGCAGCGACTCTCCTGGGCTCGTGAGCATATCGACTGCTCCCTAGACCAGTGGAAAACCGTGGCGTGGTCAGATGAGTCACGATTTCAGTTGTTACGAGCTGATGGTAGAGTTCGAGTGTGGCGCAGACCCCACGAAGCCATGGACCCAAACTGTCAGCAAGTCACTGTTCAAGCCGGTGGTGGCTGCATAATGGTGTGGGCTGTTTTTACATGGCATGGACTCGGTCCTCTGGTGCAACTGAACCGATCATTGACAGGAAATGGTTATGCTCAGCTGCTTGCAGATCACTTGCAGCCATTCATGGACTTCACGTACCCACACAACGATGGGATTTTTATGTATGACAATGCGCCATGTCACCTGCCCAGAACTGTTCGCGATTGGTTTGAAGAACATTCCGCACAATTCCAGTGCATAATCTGGCCACCTAGATCGCCCGATATGAATCCCATCGAGCATTTGTGGGACATCATCGAAAGGTCCTTTCGTGCCCAAACTCCTTCACCATCCACACTTTCACAATTATGGATGTCTATACAGACAGCAAGGCTCAATATTCCTGCAGAGGACTTCCAACGACTTGTGGACTCCATGACACGTCGAGTTGTTGCACTTCGCCGGGCAAAAGGAGGACTGACACGATATTAACAGTCATCCCATGACTTTTTTCACTTCAGTGTATGTTCGAAAAGTTTTCCATGCCATTGTTTAGGAATTGTCGTAGTAAGGGTTACATGTATTTGTTGTGACTTCAATTATTAGGATGCTTTAGAAAGATAATTTTTTTTATGATTTAACTAGAGAAATTGAAGTTTTTTATTTTTACTACCAGATTCATTGAGGCAGTGAGCCTGAGCATTCCGAAGAGAGAGTAAGTTTTTTAGAAGTTTCCTGCGTCAGTACTCGGATGGATACGCTGCGTGGCAATTACATCACACACAGTTCTGATGGGGTCTGCAATTTACAAATATCTTATATGATTTGTATGCTTTCTGATATGGACTCGGTAGCTGATTGGTAAGAGCGTCAGTTCCGTAACCGAAAGGTAATGAGTTCTGTTCTCGTCTTGGCCAAAGACGGACGTGTTGGCTAATGGCAATTGGGGCACGTTAAATAGGTCATGACTGCAAAGTCCTCCAAGTTCCCATAACAAATGATAACTCTGTGGGTACTGCATCAGGGATGAGTCGGTCTCTGACTAGACCCACCACCATGGTTTCTGATAGATATAGTATACGGTCTATGATAGACATTCACAACAGAATCTTCACAATTCTGGGCGTGGAGAAATATTGTTCAGGTTTTAAAAAAAAGAGGAATTGACCGTTTTATTCCATGAATTGACAACTGCAAATCCTATCGTGATTTTTTAGCATTTCATTACTACTCATATTTAACTGTTTTTAAAATTTTAATTAAAACATGCTCATTAATTTTTCATTCATTTGACAAAATATGCGTATTTTTCAATTAATATTATTAGTTCCCACTCTCCTTATATTCATACATTTTGTTCAAATTTTCAATTGTAAATAAAATTCTTTTTATTCATCCGCTTATGTTTAAAAACTTGTAGTGGATAATACATGATGGTAACATTTTAAAAAAAAAATGTTAATTCCTTAATTAAATTTATTTAATTTTAGTACTTTAAATAGAGTTTTAGCTGTTTGTAATGAAGATTGAAATCAGCAAGCAGTAGCTTAATCGATAAAAAGCATTCAATTTCAGTGTTTTTCAAGTGAAGAATGCGTCGAGGGAATGATGTCGTGAAGAATGTATCGATGAAGAATGAGCGCAATTCTGCGAATGCAAATCCAAAATCAATCATTTTTTTGATAATTATTTAACAAAAAGTATCTAATATTAAAATTTTCGTTGATGATTTAAGTACGAATAGAATTAAAAATATTACTTGTTTTGTTTTCGTTTTAAGGAATTGATCAAAAATCATAAGACTGTCAAAATAACACTATTATGCAGCGATCTCTTAAAGTTTACTATTCTTTAATTGATGCTTTTTCAGATTTATAAAATTTTCTCTTACCAGTTGATGCGCATGGGATCTCTTGGGGCCGATGACACAGCAGATATTCTCTTACTGGATCTCTCATCTTGCGGTATCCTATAAAAAGAATTTAAAAGTAATTTCAAATCCAATATCAGTAAACCAAATTCACACATTCAAACAATGATGTACTTATATTGCTTTGAAACATGTGGTTATCCGAAACAACTGTTAGTAGATCTATTATTTCCAAAGAAATGCTATTGAAAAAACGGAAAATATTGAAGACGCATTAAGTAGTAGTATAATCATAACATAAATCAAAGTATCAATCAAACATTCACTAATCCATGTTGTATGCTTAGTAATTATGTGAATACTATTTGGTGACATTTAAAATCCAGATATTTGGTGTTGTAAGCCTGAATATAAATTTGAGGTAACTAGTATCAATACAAACATTCAAGTTATTTCTGGTTTTTATACACTTTCATTTACGTGACTGACAATTGATGAAGGGTGTTGAGATAGAGACTTTTTAAAAATTTATCTGAAGAATAATTTACAACGGTTTTGTTTACAAAGAGGGGGAAAAAATCCGGAATTTCCCCCCCAAAACCTTTTAGCTTATTTTATAATAAAGGAAGTATCATTCTCTCTTGCAAAAAATTGTGAATCTTAGGTAAGGCAAATGACTTGCATGCATTAACTACAAAATATCAATCTTTGGCGTAAATGAAGCCAAATCACTGGCATACATTAACTACAAAATATCAATCTTTGGCGTAAATGAAGCCTTTTATCGAATCTTTCGTGTGATTCTTGGCGATATTTGGAGGCTGTTAATCTCTGGCTTGAAGTTAATGCTATTTGAAAATCAGATTTGTGTGTTCATTTACTTTTTTAGCTGTTTGAAATCAAATTTTGGCACAGAACTATATAATAGTCAGAAGAAATTATGCAAAATTTCATATATTTAATTCTTTGCGTTTTAGAATAGAAGTTTACCTCACGCCATCTGGAATTAAATTTGAGAAATAATAATTTTTAGATTCCATACTATTTATGCTTGAAGTATTGATAAATATTTGAAATACTAATAGAAACTGGAACATAAATATAGGAAAATAAGGATTTAATGTAATATGCAATATTATAAGAGAGTTAGCAAATTTCAGATTAAAATCTCACATTAAATTAAATTACATTGCATATTATGTTGCAAAAAAGCTACTGGCTTAAATATTTTAATTAAAAAAAATGAAAAGGGCTTGGTAAATACCCTACCAGAACAAAATTGCTTGATAAATTTTAAATAAATACAGCATGCATTAGTGTCTCATTTTAAAATTTATTCTATTGTAATTAATTTGTTTCTTTGCGAATTTCATTCACTGTTTTCAAAATTTTGTGAATATTTTATCTATTTAATATTTGTCATTTATTCATCTTTATAACTATTGCTGCTTGTCCTTCCTATTCGCTTACTTTTAGTCAAGCAATATTGGAAAAAAATGAATCAAACAATTTAATTTATAGGATTTGAACATAACGATGGAAATATTTCAAGAAAATGGTCCAAAATTTGCGTTTTTGCTTTTTGATTTGTGCTGCCATCTATTATCAAAAGCATAAATGATTTTCCTCCAAGAAGTCGGAATAGATGCCGTAGCTTTTTAGATGTCTCTATTTTCTCCAGAGCAGAATTATATGAAGAATAACTAAATCAAAATATTAACAATAAAATATTCCCTCAAGAAAATAAGATACTATGATAAATATTTAAGAGTAATATTAATTAAAAATACTCTATAATAACAATAAGAAAATAAATACTCGAAGAATGTAAAATAAATACTCAAACTTTTAGCTTTTGAATTATATGAAAGCTCACATACTTTTAACAAAATTTCTGTTTAATACCGCAAAACAGATCTTTCAATTGCATTAAAACGTTACATTAAAAATTATAAGAATTTAAATTTATCCTCAGCAATTAAAAAGCTACAAGGGTTATCATTATAACAAAATGATACATGCCATGGCAGTGATGTGATGGGTTACGAAATATTTTCAAAAATTCATTCTTAGATCTTTTATAAAAAAGTTTAAATTGGGGATACGAGGATAAAATACTACAAAATTAAGGCTTTGGAAAAATTAATAGTTATTTATAAAAAATATGTTATACATGTAATAATTGAGACAATAATTATAATTAGGAGAGTAAAATAATAAGGGACTTGAAGTAAACATTTGATAGAACTTTAAAACTTATTATTAGTCTTCATTTCTTCCTTTTATCATTCTTTAAAGATTTATGACTTTATGATTAGTTTTAGAAACGATTCCTATGTTCAAAATTCCTTGTAGTACAGAATAAAAGATTCGAGAAGTAGATGAACGTAAATAATACTACAAACACTCAGATTACTATTTATCAATGTGTATTAATATAGAAATGGCCAAAAGTAACCTATATCGTCGTTTTAAAAGAGCTAAGACATTTTTTTTCTATACATTTATCTGTCTCTGAAAAGCCATGCTAAGGATAAGTCGTAATCACGAAAGATTTAATTTCTCCCTACAAAGCGCCTGAAGTTGTTTAAATTATCTCTGTCGCATCGGAACTGGAAAATAATGTCTATTATTGATCATGGTATAAACCTCCTGTAAAAAATTTGTTCCATCAGTGGAATGTTGGTAACTTCATCCCACGCCATTGCTATACTCATCAAGGAAGCAAGAACCAACAATCGTAATACCAGAAATCGTGTTATTTTTTATAATATCAAATTTCAAATAAGTGAATATGCATACTACTTAAAATATTTTAATGAATTTGTAGACGTCTTCTTTTAGGGTTTTCAAAATCGTAAGAATCGTCAGAAGGATGAACTGAATTTAACTGACTTCTAACTGAAGCTTTTTTTTTTTTTTGGATTTGGAAGATTTTATTTATTAACTTTATTTTCTGACTTAGAAGATTTTATTTGTTAAAAACTAATAATTATACAAATTATTAATTTATAGTTGAATATTTAAGTTTATTTTAATTGTCTTATCAAATATATATCTTATCAATGTCTCCTAATAAAAGTAAATATATTTTCTATAAAATTTGAAAATAATTTCCTTTGTATGAAATATTTTTTTGATATTATAAAACGTATTCATTAAATACTTATATAACATTTTAATTCCAATTTATGAAAATATATTGAAAAAAAAATTCTATAATATTTAAATTTAAAGAAAATTTTCCGATAAAGTATTTTTTATAAAAATGTAAAACTTTAATGAAAAAAAGAAATATTCAAGATGCTTTCAATAAAAAAAGCATTTCACAAAATTATTTGTTCAAAAAGTGAACACCTTTTATTCAGCCTATTCCTCAGTATTCATAATTTTAAATGGTAAATGAGAAGAATCAAATACAGAAATCAAAATAAATTTATACGATTTAAGTAAAAAAAAAAAAAAAGTCAGAGACCAAAAACGGCATAAAAAATGAGCTATTGGCATTATAAATGCTGATCGTTAAAGAATAACCTTACAATTTTCCTACATTTTTTAAATTTGTATCCTCTTTTTTTGAAAGATAGTTCATAGTAACTTTCACAATGAAATGATTAATATCATTCTTATATGAGATGAATCAGAAGGATTTTCTTTTGAATACTTTTTGCAGAATGCGATGTTGCTTTTTTTTTTTTTCAAATGCGAGCAGTTTTTACAAAACAACATTTTCCCAGTTTTTCCAAATAGTTTTTAGAACATTTCGCTAGTCGTAACACACATCAACCAGCATTGTAAGCAGTCTTTTGTTTGGTAAAACATAAAAGTGTGTTTTTTATAGCATCATAGATTTTCACAGACATACCATCATCCATAGAGAGGCTATTCCAATGCTGCCTCAGTTTAAATGAGTTCTATAAAGTTTGGATGGCACCTTCATTTTTTTACCTCCACCAATTTTTTTTCGTCTGGTAAGCGAGAGCATTTACAAATTGTTATTTTTTTTGTATAGGAAACATACAAAACAATAATACTTTTCTGTAGCAATCGAAGAAAAAGAATTATAGTGCTCAGAAAATTCGAACTTGGGATTTTGACTATCCTTCATTTTTCAAATTGCCCTTAATTTGAATTTTTTTATAACTATGTTTTTCTGAATGTACACTATGTGAAACAAGTAGATGGACAGTCATTTGTTTTGTACAGTTTGTTATAATTTTACTGCTTTTGATCTGAATTTTTAAAGAGGTTGTTTTGTTATTGTTTTAATTTATGTTAAGTGAAAAACTTTTAGCTACCATTATTTCTAATGTCTATAACTATATAAACAGCTCAAAAAAGTTCATCTTCAAAAAACGGAAGCACCATCCGAAGTGGAATGAAGGACACATAATCATCGATTGCAGTGGGCTCAAGACCACATGTCCTGAAACTCTGAATGGACCTCAGTTGTATTTTCCGATGAGAAAAAGTTCAACGTGGATGGTCCAAATGATTATCAGTACTATTGGCACTGTTTTGGTAATGAAGAAGAGACTTATTCTTCTCAACAAATGGGAAGAGGTAGTCTAATGGTTTGGTTAGAAGTTGGCTATGGAGGTAGAACAAATCTAGTTTTTTTAATGGTAGACAGAACCATGCAGACTAAACTCAAATCTTCTTCCATATGGCACTGAGTCAGGAGGAGGTGACTGTGTTTTCCAACAAGACGGAGCATCAATTCGCACAGCAAATGGTGTTAAAAATTGGTTTGCAGCAAACAAAATCCGTATTTTATAATGGCCTGCTAAAAGTCTTGATCTCAACATTGTAGAGAACATATGGTCAATGATTGTACATCGCGTTTGGAAAGTAGTTTGAAACTGTAACTGAACTGCAGAAATCATTAGAATGTGTATGGGACAATTTTACCAAACAGAAATTCAATCTTTATATAGTTCAATGCCCAACTTTGAAGAAATTCGAGCCAATGGAAGATTCTATATTAATTAATATAGTACATCCATTTTTAAGAAATGTTCTTCTACTTTTTTCACAGATAATGACATCGTGAAAACTGATTTTTTAAATAAAGTGTACTTTTTTGTTGTATGTAAATACAGGTATCTGCTTGCAAAAATTTTGTATGTAAAATAATTATTTTAAAAATGCTGTATTACTCATTTATTTAAAATAATCTATTGTCCTTTTAATTTTTTCATACAATGTAATAATTCTGAAATATTTTGCTCAAGACAGATGAAATTTCGTGGGTGGGCTTTCTGTCAGATTTGTAAATTTCTGTCAAATTTTGAATTAAACCCATTTGAGAGGAAGTCTGAAGGCGAGGTGAATGAAATGACTGCAAAATAAAGATAGATATATGAAATTTGGTACACAGGTTTAGCACCCAAAATGTATATATATCTTTCTTCTTCGCGCATACAGCTGACCACCCCGCCACCACTGAAAGTAGCAATATCGAATAAGTATATATCCGTAATAAATTTCGAGCAAAATCTGATAAGAAATTGATTATCTGTCGGTCTGTGTATTTACATAAATATAAAAACACTAACTCTAAAAGCAATGATTTATATAAATAAAATCTGATATATATTATTTGATTATAATTGTAATTCTGTATAAAATTTTGGTTTCAAAAGGTCGGAAAAAAAAACAGTCGTAAATAAAAATTCAATTTTCCGGTATTTATATATTAACTACATGTTAGGGATTAAGGGGCAAAATATACCATTAAGTATCTATACTAAATTCAGTATAAATGCCAAATTTGCCCTAAAGATGTAGAGCACCTCAATATTTAATGTAATAATATATACCCATTTTTGCCAATGTTATATAAGGCCTTCGCAATTTAATCGCTGAGTTGCAATTTTACTTAGGAAGATAGTGAAAATACCGTGTAAAGTTCCCCATTTTGCATACCTGATAATTGGCATTTCCAACCAGCTGTGTTACCACCTGTTTACACCCCCACATTGTTAAATGTCTCCAGACTGCCAGATGGGGGATCCTCTTTCCCAGTAGGGCCATTGCATCTAATCATTATGTGAGTCCAGAAAAAAAAGTGAGTCCAGTCGTAATTTCAAACAAATGAATTGTATCTTCAAGAAGGGAAGAGTGTCAAACCATTCGGGTTTTAAACTTCATTTTTTCATTGTGAACAGGGCTTGACTAAGGTAGGGGCATGAGAGCAGTTGTTCTCCACATCAAAGTGGGCCTCAAATCGAAAATTAACCCAGACAAGTTTTATACACATTATTTTATCACCAAAGTCTTGAAGTAAAGGGGGTCACAGGAAGTTTTTTCCCCTAGGCCCCAATTAGTCTAAGTCGGGCCCTGATTGTGAAGGGACAACAACAAGGATAAATAATTTACGGACATTCCCAAAATCGACTGGAGAGCATTGAGGAAGGATTGCTAAACAGGCTTTTGGGAGACAAGGATCTTAAGTACACCAATTTTAAAATGAGAGACGATATTTGATGGAAAATACAATGTGAGATTTTTTGAAGAGAAGGGAAAGAGCAGTGAGAGTAGTTTAGAAAAAGAAACCAGAGAAGCTTCTAGTGATTCGAGCTTCTGAGTGAAGATCCACCCGATGAAGATCGGTGGATTCCTAATGCTACTCCTAGAGTAACGGGATATGCTAACAGTTCATTAGCTTTTATTGTGATATTATTTATTCGAATTAATCGAGAAACTATTCATGATTAACTTTCAATTGTTGTGTAAATTTAATCAATCGTATGAACCTAAATGAGAACGAGTTGTTCTTGTGTACATATAATGCTGTAAATAAAGGAATGGTCTGTAACGCCACTCTTTCAATCAATCGATTAGCCGATACAGATACAACCTTTACTGAATCAACAGACACAGCCTTTATTGAAGAGTATGCGAGAAAGTTTTGGAGAGATAATTCCCTATGATTCCCTATGATAAACATAATTGAATTAGTATATCTCTTTGTAGATGTTGCAGAATTCTTCTTAGTCTGGAGGAAAGGAGGAAGTTTTCAATGCTATTTTAAAGTCTATATTACTAATATTATTTAAGGCAAATATGGTATGATATATACAAGATATTCACTCCAACCAGGAAATTAACAGCTAATTTATAAACTTTTTGTAATCTAAGAATAAATAACTATATTTGATGTGAATTGAGTCAATTAATGCTCTGAGGAATCACGAATTTTAAATTTTTACATATGTTTTCTGCTCTGTGAATCCTATTTAACAAAATATTCTTTAGATGTTAATATTTTAAACAAAAAGGCCCTAGTTGCACTCCAATAAACTAAATTAATTAAAGCTGACCGATTTATGAAAATTTGAATTTAAGTATTCTATAAAAAGAGGCTGTTTTAGACCTCTTCATCGGCCGTCTGAAAGAAACCGATTATCTCCCTTGGTTTCTCAAGAATGATTGACTTGGATCATGAAAATGTTAATTCTTCTAAAATTGCGATATTGAAAACTTAATAATTCGGTCAGATTGAATCTCAGAAGATATAATCGTTTATTTATTATATTTAAAAGCTGGACTGTCAAGAATATTTTTCAGTATATGATTCCTTTGCACCAAAGGATTGTCTAAAATTTAATGTCCTATTTTTAGGAGTTTTTAATTCATTTCAAACATTGGAAGCAGTAACAGGACTTAAATCACAGTTCATCTAGTTGCTACGTAACTTAAACACATAGATTTTTTCATGTGAATATGATGTCATGTTAAATGACGTCATTTAAAAATTTTTAGAATATTGTCGCTTTGAAACGAAACAATCGTAGCCGAGCAGTCTTCATAGCCGAAAGGTCTCGTTGTTAAGAGACTGTGAGTTCGAATCCCAGCAGATTCAAAATTTGTGCGCATTTTTTCCCTTTATCTCTTGTTCCAGAAGATTCTGGAACTTTTTTTTAGATTACCAGATAAGTGTTTTGGACTTTTCTTAATGTCTTTAGAATTCTGGAACTTTTCTTGCTGGTATAAAAGTCGAAGATCTCTCAGTTCAGGGTTGAATTGAGTTAATTGGTTTAACTCTACTTCCTGTGAGTTCTTGAGTTCTATTTATGTGACAATATTTTTAATGTGGTTATCCTCTCTAAATATTTCTTTAGTTAATACGTCAACCATTTCGAGAATATTTGAATTTTTTAACATTTTTATCTGAATAATTTACGTTATTCTAATCAAATACAAATTTGATTTGTGTTCATATTCATCTCTCATATGCGTTTCTTTTTCTTTTCCAAAAAATTTCAGAAATAAAATGTCAAAATAAATAATACAACTAAATTCCATGGAACAATTTTTTTTTTGCGAGAGGAATGAATGAAGAGAAAAGAGAGCCACGCAGAAGCAAGTAACTGTATACAGATCGTACCAATGTCATTTCAAGTCAAAAGGCAACAGAAATCGGCAATAATATAAAATTCACCGTACAAAATCCCTTTCCGCACCATTTCTTTTGAAATTGCTTTTCCATTTGGTTTGTGATAGTGTTACCACTTTTTTGGTTGGGATCGGTGCCTTTGCAGGTGTTTTCAATGCCGGTGCCACATGTTTTGGAATATGTTTAACTTTATCTTGATCTGCATAAGAAATACTGGTCCTTTTATTCTGAACTAGGAAACATTTATCCACTGTAAAGCTTTTTATACTGAGATATTCACCTTTGGTTTTATCTCTTTCGTAACATTCTTCCCAAACATGCGATATTTCCAGAGCTCTTTGAAGGAATTTCCCTCGCGTATTACATGTTTGTTTTCCATTTCAGCGGAGCTTTGAGGAGAGCTTTGTTAAACTTTGAATTTTGTTGTGAATATTTTTTTGAACCCTGTTTTTACGTTTCTACCTTCACAGATGGTGCCCATTTTTAAAAAAAATTTAAAAGGATTGAAATGAATAGTTAAAAAATTCTTATAATAAGTTTTAAATATTTAACAGAATAAGTGATTTTTTTTTGTTCTGTAATTCAACAAATTCTCCAGTGTAAACCGGCCAATTCCCAAAATGTTTTTTATTGAGCTTGAAGCGTCCATATTATCAAATTTCCGTTTTCGTTGTACTCTATTCACTAACTCTTCGAGACTCAATGCCAAAAACTGGTTTTGTAAGTCTATTAAAACAGTTAGAAAATTTATATCATTAAATTTTTGCAGTATTTCGATAGATTTTGACGAAAAAAAGTATTTACAGAAAACTGTTATTATTTTTTCGATTATCGATACAGATTGAAATAAAATTTTAGCTGTTGCAAACAATTCTCACACACGCCTCCTCCCCCCAAAAATTTATGTTTTCCTTCAGTAATTAAAAATGAACAAACAAATTAAATTTTAAAACTATTTTACTTTTTCTAGAAGGGATCAATCTTTTTTAATTATCATAAATATTATATAAATGATGTCCCAAAATTAACTCAATATTTGAATTTGTCGCTATAATTGTAGTAAAATGTTGGAAATCCTATTAAAAATACCGTTTAACAGCTAATAGTTTAGGGTTAGTAATCATGGGGCTTTATTCGATAGAACAACATATTTAACTCAAAGTTTGAATTAAATAAAATACACATTTTTTTTTCTTTAAATTGCTATATTTTTATTGAATCTTAAAGTACATAGAGAAGTGTGATATATGGAATAACACATAAGGCTAATGGTTCCATGTGCACATTCTTTTGTCTAAATTTCCTATGACCATTTTGAATAAACGTGTTTGCATATTTTTGATACTGTATAGAATTTCCTTTCAATACACGCGTGCTTGTGGGCTTGTTATAGAATAATCTAAGGAATAAATTCTCAAATTTTCGAATTATATATGCCAGACTTTCATTATTTTTGAAATATTGTTCAAAAAGGAAAACATATTATTCTATCGTGTAATGCTCCGTTTTTACTAAGTCTAGACTCTCTGCTGCCAAATGGTTTTTTTTAATATTGTTGCCAACACTTTAGTGTGCGGAAGGTGGCAAATTCAAATCATGCTTTAATTTTGGGACACCATTTATAATGAATTAGTTCATTCTATAAAATTTTCTGAGAAAATTAACAAATATTAGTGTTTACAACTATTTAACGAAATGGAGAGATTATTACAGAGTTATCAGATATCCTTTTTGGAGAGTGCGTGGAAAAAATGCTGGGTTCAAGATATTATCTGTCTTTTTTCAATTTTTTGATAAATTAGTTATTTCCTTTTTTTATCAACCATCAATAATTTTTCCCATGCTATGGGAAAATATGCAATTTTTTTCTTCTTAGTATATGAACCTAAAATATGATTCGGCTTTCAGATTTTCATTATTTTTTAATTTTGAACCTTACTGAGATTAAAAAAAAGTTTAGATTTAATTCTATGAAACAGGCTAGTGTGAGGATTCTAATGCTCGAAATTTGGGGTAATTTTTCGTACTCGAAAGCCGAGTGATATCATCTGTTGTTTGCGAGGCTGTTCGCGAATTCAAATTCGAGCGAATAGATTTCACCTATTAGCTCGAAAACGTTTCAGTCAAGACTTATTCGAAAGGGACGATTGGTACAAATATGGTTCATAGAGTGAAATCTATCTGCATAGAACAGAGCTTAAAAAAGGAAATAGAAGGATGTAAATGACCGTTAGACCATAAAGGCAAATTTCTCCCAAATTTTGGACTAAATCCATAAAAGGAATGTTTCTGCGTCCATCCGTCTATATGCTTCTGAACGCAATAATGCCGAGTTGAAAAAAACTTATATTGATGGAATTAGATACATTATTTTAGCTTCAATCTTCTAAATGTGTATTAAAGCTTGTTCAAAATTAGCCAAGTATATAAATGTCTATCATTTCTATCTGTTTGAGTATATAAGCGCGTTAAATAAAAATCTCAACCAACTTCATAAGTGAAATTTAGAATCAGATCTTGATATTAAATATGTGGATCTGTAATAAAGTTTTGAAATCAATAGGCAAAGAAAATTTCATCGTAATTTGATAATCATGATGTGTTGATGTAGATTTTTTAATCATGTATTTGGTAAATATAATGTAGATATAATAATCATGAATCTGATAATCATGGATGTGTTGATGTAGATTTTTTTTATCATGTATTTGGTAAATATAATGTAGATATAATAATCATAAATTTGATAATCATGATGAGTTGATGTTGATTTTTTAATCATGTATTTGGTAATTATAATGTAGATATGATAATCATGCATTTGATAATCATGATGTAGATATGATAATCGTGCATTTGATAATCATGATGTGTTAATGTAGATTTTTTAATCATGTATTTGGTAATTATAATGTATATATGATAATCAGAATTTGGTAATTATAATGTAGATATGATAATCAGCATTTGATAATCATAATGTAGATATGATAATCATGATGTGTTGATGTAGATTTTTTAATCACGTATTTGGTAATTATAATGTATATATGATAATCATGATTGTTGATGTAAATTTTTTATTCATGTATTTGGTAATTATAATGTAGATATGATAATCATGCATTTGATAATCATGATGTGTTAATGTAGATTTTTTAATCACGTATTTGGTAATTATAATGTAGATATGATAATCAGCATTTGATAATCATAATGTGTGGATGCCTTTTATTGCAGAGAAAATAAACTACCTCTTTTGAGGAACAGGATAAATCCATGGAAAGAGACTTCTAGGTGACGTTTTGTTGTTTGTTATCTAGGTGATGCCGCTTTGTTGTCTTTCTATGCAAATATTTCAGAATTCCTTCTGTCTAACTTAAAAGATATTGGCTGTTGTTTTCAGAACGAAACGAAATTTATCCAATGAAAACCGTTTACC
>JAPMOQ010043853.1:2459296-2473139 GCA_026543055.1 Argiope trifasciata | reverse complement strand
TACAATCACTTAAGAATCCGACATTTCATACGCACCAACCTAATATAAATATGTATTTCTTATAATTTGTGTAGGGCAGGCAAATAAAGATTCTATCCGTGGGTCGTGGTTTGCCCATCCTGTTATACACACTACTGGCGATTTGTAGTATTATCATCTCTGGAATGCTCATGCCTAAATATGCAAAACCAAACAACAGGTGACATGTCAATCACACTCCTTTCAATAATGGGATTTCCAGGACCTCGTGGGTCCTTGAAAAGAAACGAGGAGACGAATTAATGTCTTAAGAATTTACTAGTTGTCGTTCATGAAATTAGACAAAGCAGGGTTGTATGAGTTCGTCCCTATCCGATTCCTCATCTTTCAAGAAGGATCAATCAAGCGGGAAGTTCAACTTTTTTATCTTGAAAATGATTCCATTACTCTGTATTTCGATTACTCTTTAAAAATAGAAGGAAAAATATGAGGACATCTTATGCTTTGAGTCTGGATCGACATGGAAGTACTACCTAAATCATACTGAAATTATAATTTATTATTTTTTTCCTTTGCAAAGAAATAAAATAGTGGTAAAGAAATAAAATAATAATTGGCCTAAGGAGCTGATGAAACATAAAAGCCAATTTTTAGGTAACATAAAATGAAAACTAACATTTTTGGCATTTAAACCCGAAAATTATGTTAATAATCAATCAATTGCATAGGTAGAATTTATTAATTACTATATTATTGTAAGAAAATCAGTAGGTACTTATTAAACTTTTGATTACAAAATTTTGATTTTAACTATTCTATGAGGCTAAATTTTTGATAGTCTTTAATTTTATATGCCATATCAAATATAAACATCCATTAGTATTTGTTCCTAAAGAGGATTCTATTAATTATATGAATATTTTAGTGATGGTTGGCGATAATATTTCAGGTTAGAATTTTTCATTATGCTAAAGTAATTTTGCTTGTAGGCATCTCTACAAAATTTTATGCAAGGTAGCTTAGCAATGTCTTTATAACAGCATAATCTGATGATCATTTTTAGTATTTAAAATAAATAATTTGGCAACTCTTAATAAAAACTATAAAATTATAAAAAAAACCCAACAAAATTTCATTGTTATTTAAATCATAGTCATATAAAATATTTTTAGAAAAACAGATGAGCGAAATATGAAACTTTTTCAAAGTAAACAATAAAGGCATTGGTTATAAATGTAAGAAGGATGTCATGAGAATTCCGATGATACAGAATTGAATGAAAAATACTTATTTAAGAAAGAATTTTTACTGCTGGGATTATTTAGTTTTCTTAGATGAATCTGGGATACAATCCTGTTGTTGTTGTTTATAAAGCACTTGTCATTGACAAGCCCGCTGACTAAAGAGCCATTGCGATTTAATCCGAATTAGGCGTCTCTTGTTTATTGTCCATAGCGCCATCTTGAGCTAAGAGTACAACACAGCTACTCACGTGTCACAACCCATTTTTAAAGGGGAGGACTTCCTTCATTCATTCAACCACAGATCGTAATTTAGATCTGGATCAGAGAATGACTAACTCTGAACCAGTACCCCTAGTGGTATTATTCATGACATGGAGGATTTTATGACCACGACAGATTTATACGTGCTCCAGTACTTGGAGATTCTTCGGTCGGTGGGGTTCGAACTCATAATCCTTTAATTGTGAATCATACAACTGAAAAATAAGAAAAGGCGAGAGAACCAAGGAAGCTGTGCCTTATCAATGCAAAATTTTCTTTTATATTATGATATCATTCTATAAAATCAGAAGTAAATGAATAAGTACTTAAATTTACGTGTATAAGAAGTCTTTTTGGCATGGTCAAAAACGTATTTAAAATATTTTGTTGCGAAAGATTATAAAATATAAATTTGTTTCTATTTTATAATGTCCTTAATTTTTGATTCGTAAATGTTACATAATATCTCATGAAACAAAACGTAAGGCGCATTTTCTTTACAACGACAGCTAAAAAAGATTACACTAATATATATATTTCCACATTAAGATTCTCAGAGCTTTAATTCAACATTATTGGGGGAATTTTCGGAATTGTTTTGACATCTTTGAATATATGGATTGATTTGACAGTGAATAAATGCGAGTCCGTTTAAAATGTTAAATCATTAAATTAGATTTAATGTTGCATTCCCTTTATAACAATCCCATTTTCTTTCAACTAGCATTCTTTGCCTTTGCTGTCGGAAAGTGAATTTTGCTACTCTTATTTTAAAGACCGACGTTCAGTCGTTGAATTTAATCTTATGTATAATAATAACTAAAACAAAGTTAAATCAAGAACAATAATTTGACTCCGCATCTACAAATAAGAAATCGTCACATTCAAATTATAATTTCAATTTATACGCGCTTTTAAAATTAATCCTCAGGTCAGTGGAAATGTAAAGTGCCATAAGTCACAACACAATAATAAAATTAATCCTTTTTCTCATTTCTTAAATTCAGAGATAAAAACACTTTAATTTCCGTGAAACGTGGGTTTTAGCCCTTCCTACACATCTTAAATCCTATTATCTTATTTTTAATTGCTTAACCTTCAAAAATGTCGACTCAGTTCCTTTTTGGGAAGATGAGTATATCGAATTCCTAAAAATCTTTGTAGAATTACTAACTGCGCGTTCTTCTGTGAATCTTCAAAGATATGGATGTGTGCTGCATTTTTGCGCCAAATATTCATGGTTCAAATCTATTATAAATTGATATGAAGTGTTTAAAATCATATATTGATATTTAAAGAAATATTTGAAATAAAAAAAAATTGTTGCTTGGATGATAAACAACTGCATCTTTTCCAAAATGTCTGTCTTCGAAATTTCAATATTACTCATTTCAACATGCTCATCTCTGTATAAACATGCCATTCAGCAATTTCTGCATTTTTTTTTATCGTTGTCTTTTTGAATATTTGTGATTTTAAAATCAGAAAAATAAAAAATGAAGCTAAACTTCAATAGATTTTCCCAGATGCAGCCATTGTACCTATTAAGATAATATTTGTTGCATGAGTGTTATATGCGTCGTTAGCGTTCGTAACATAACTTTCCATTTTGAGACATATTGCAAAAACATTGATAGATCTCTTGATTTCATTAACTGAATCAGTTTTCACACCATTTAATTTAACCATTTTGAAGCGTATTTAACCAATTAGATTGCTCTATTATTACTTCACAAGCAAAATGTTGTTTGAAAAACGGTAACATATATTATGGTTTTTTGGAGTGATAAGATGCAATTCCTAAAAATGGAGTTACATGTATAATTTAATCTTATTAATACTTGCTGTCTTCAACCATCATATTAACGAAATAGACATTGCGTCTGTTTATTTTGATGGAATAAAAAGGTCTATTTATTTTGATGGAAGGAGATCAAAACAAAAGAAAATAATGCCTGCTAATGATGGATCTTTCTAATTAGTCAGCTATGAGCACTGAATGCTAAAATTATTAAGAGAAAGAAGTTGGTTTTATTAGCCCATTTGTTGAGTTGGAACTTCAGTCTTTTATTTTGCAATATTAAAGAAAAATAGAGAATTATATCATACTTAATGGCGTATCTAGATAGTCACGTATTTGCATATTAAATAAATAGGGAGAAACTGGCTGAGGTTGAACCATTTTTCATGGCTTTTGTTCATAAACAATAGAAAGAGTTATAACTTTCTTTCCTTCCCAAACCTGAATGAATGGAGGTCATGAGATTATTGATGGCATAGTTAGGTGCCATTAAAAACCACAGGAGACAAAAGTTTACGAAAACGGTGCAAAAGTTGTGGCGAAGGACAACTTTGTTTTTATATGTTATTTTATTTATATAAATTCGGGACTTTAAAAGTTAATCGCCGAAAGTGGCTAATTAAATTTAAATCACCTAAAATAACAATAGCAATTATAATCACATAAAAATAACAATAGCAATTATAATCACATAAAAATAACAATAAACTTATTTCACCTTCAATTTCCAAAGTCCCTCCTATATGTATTAATCCTTTGTTGAGTTGACTTTGTTTTTTATGGAACGAAAGCCATCTTTGGATAATTAAAATATTTATGTCAATTGATAATAAAATCAAAATATAGAATGTGTACAAAATCCAAATGTCTAAAATCGTAAATGTATTAGTTACGAAAAGCGTAACAATGATGTAATGTATGGTATTATGCTAAAAAGAGCGTTATTGTTTATGTATGATTATAAAAACCAATAATCAATCATTCGTAATTCATTATAATTTTTAAAAATTCAGCTGAATTCCATTGTATTTTAAAATTTCGATACTTTTTTTCTCGAAGAAATTTTAAATTTAAACAATATAATATAATATATGGAAGTGAAAAGCAAATACTTTTTCTTTTGAATAATAAAAGTGATGCGACTAAATTTTGTTTTAAATCATGAAATTTTCATTTATATTTTAACTGAACTATCGCCCGTTATGAGATTTCTTCTGATCATTTTATATTTTTTCATATACTTTCTTTGAAATATTTCTTAAGATGACCAAAAAATAATACGAATAAATCTGAAAAATCTGAAGATCTAAACCAATGGTATGTGAACGCCTCTGATTCTAATTCTTTACAAAGTTCAAATCCATTTTATATGTAGATACTGACAGTTTTTCTTCTACCTGTATTATTCGTCAACATTTTTTTGATCAAAACTTAGTCTCTAAAAGAGTTTGTCTATCAACTTACAAAAAATCAATGTCCTTTTGGTGAGAAATAGAAGTAGCTCACTTACTGGGATAGACTTTCGCGGACAGGCCATTCTGATGTTATCTCAGCTTAACAGGTAATATAAAATTCTCCACACAAGATCTAACTTCTGCTATTTTCTTAAAGATAGCCTTTTTGTCTGATCTGTGCCACATTTCCTCTTTTTTTCTCAGTTATTTGTTACCCTCTTTTAAATTGATGCCTGTTCTATTTTATCTAACGGGTTTTGGGCGTTTTATTGTGGAATAGAAGACGTTGCTTACTTAAAAGCTTTTACCAAAAGATCTTCTTGTTTTGTTTTATACTAAAATTCTCATTTTATTCCAATTACCAAAGTTTAGAAAATTTTTATACTTTAACTGAATTGGTATTGTTAAAGTGATAATTTTTGAATTTTTAATAGTTTTAGATAGTGAATATTTATACATTGATATATGTTTTTTTTAATTAAAAAAATGGGACATTTCATAATATTTTGAAGAATAAGTTTTCCTAGGATAAAAAGACCAAACAAAATTTAAACTTCAAAGGTTTCTAAAGTTAATAGAATAACTGAAACAGTATGAAATAATAATATTATTATAATTTAAATATTGTATGGAAGTGAAATTAAAAACTTAATCTTATGATGGTTTTGACAAGTTTTTATTGAAGGCCGGGATAACCTAGTTGGTACAGCGTTGAACTCGTGGCCATCAGGTTACGAGTTCGAATCCACCAGTCGAAGACTGTTCGTGTGTGGTGGTGACTGGCACGTATAAATATGTCGAGGTCATAAAGTCCACCATGTCAAGAGTAATATCATTGGTGGTATTGGTTCAGAAATGTTCTTCTGTTATTCAGGTTTAAATTACGATCTGTGGTTGAGTGAATGAAAATGCATGACTGAAAGTCCACCCTGTAAAAAGGGCTGTGACGCGTGAGTGGCGAAGTCACACTCGTGACCCTAGATGGCGCTACTTGAAAACTCAAGAAACGCACGCTATTGGCTAAAATCGCTGTCTACTGTCACAGTGGGCTTGTCGAATGATAATATAAGAAATAACAGTTTTCATTGAATGATTGATTCTTTTAGATATTATATGAACTATAAAAATATTTTGTAATGTACATAAGACTTCAATACCAAACAATTCTGCTTCATGTATTAATATTTTTTTTAAAAAAAAGTTTTAGTTTCAGAAAATAATTTTTAAAAATATGAGTTTAATCACTTAAACTACAATTTAAAATTTTAAGGGAACTATCAGAAAATTAGAAAGATATATAGTACAACTCACAAAACTGGAAACTGTTTCAAGAGTAAACGAAATTCTGTTAATTTGAGTTATACGACTTCTAAGATTTGAAGCTTAAAATTATTTAGTTGAAGAAACTAATTAAGAGATAAAATTACATAAAACATTTAATTCAAGCTTTTAAGCAGGATTAATTCTGGAAAACCAAATGATCTCCAATGGTTGTTAGTATTTGATAAAAAATAAACAATAAATTCTAAAAAGTGTACATTATTGAGAGTATGATTAATATCTGGCAGATGGGTTCGAAAAATTAATTAAAATTTTGGTTAATTATGCAAAGAGGTGATAGGGATAGCATGCTTAGTTGGAGGCAAGTACAAACAAATCGATTAGGAAAGAAAATTTTATTCTAATATAATTTTATTATTAAAATTTTGTCTTCATTATACTTGTAGCTTATTTATTAAAAAAACAACCAACAAAAATATTTGAAACTATCACTTTTTAGCTTCATCAAACTGTGCAAACAAAAGCTGCGTCTTTAGAATTTAATTATAATAATTACACGTGTTTTTATTTTGATTGATTTTTTGATAAATATTAGGATAAAGTAAAAATTTTAAATTTTTTTTAATGATTACATTTTTTTCATACAATATATATATTGCAAATCTGATCCTTTTAACACTTGGCATGTGGGTATACTTCGCCGCCAACTTACGCGGGCAGTGGGCGTATTTCTATTAAATACGTATTTTTATGTGACCCTCGCTCCAATGACAGACTGCAAAAAACGTAAAAATAAGTTACCCGCATGCCAAGTGTTAAAAGCATTTCAATAACAACTGAGTAATAAGACATATGTGTAAATATACAATGGTTGTTCAAATGAATAGGTACGAAACGACACTGCTGGTATAAATGCAAACAACTCATAGTATACACCATAGGCCTGAGCTCAAAGATCCCATTGATTAACTAGCCGAAAGATTCCTTATTCCTAGAATTCTTATGACCGTGAAGAATCCATGAATCCATTCCTTCCAGTACATCACAGTTGAGTTCGCCGTACGTAGTTGAAGCGCTTTCCTTTCAGATATTTTTTCTGTGCACCACGCACATGAAAGTCGCAAGACTACATGTCTGAGCTGTAGGGAGGAGGGTCACCATTTGAACTTGATACGTTCCGCGTGTGTGAACCTGGAGACTTATGAATATGCGTAATAATGGAGTTGAACCACATCCTATATGAATAGCCCCTGTCTTTTGATCTTGATGAAATTGCGTTGCCCTCAGAGTGTCTTATGATAGACATCGGTGTTAATGGTTCTGAAAGAACATCTAAAAGGGCAGCACTTCATCCCTTGACGGCGAACTCAAGAACGCTGTGAAGGATTGGATCTCGTCCCACCTGACAGGAATTCTGTGAACAAGGCATCCTTCGGCTCGTCAATCACTGGGATCATTGTGCTCAGATTTAAGGTGTATACTTTGAATAAAGCTTCATTTATACCCACAGTGTCGTTCCTTACCTTTTCATTTGAACACTCCTTGGATTTTGTTTAGGGCCGATAAATTCCTAACTGTAACTAATTTATTTTGATTGGAATGCATGTCTATAAAGGAATGACAACAGATTATGTAGACTTTGGTTTTAATTACAAAAGAGTATTGTAAGAACGTAATTTATGAAACTATCTTTAAGAATAAGTTATATGCATTTTCCATCATTTAATGAATGTCTTTTTAAACGTCTTATAAAAGGCTAAATTAAAGAAACATTATTCAAGCAGCCAACATATTTTTAAAAATTCTAAGCAATTACACAATTTTAGATATTTCTTTTTTATTTTAAGAAGTGTGAATAAAACTCTGAAAAAATATATATATAGTTGTACAATATGTATAGCAAACGACATTTCTGTGCTAGGACAAAGAATAAATGCACCTGCTACGTTTGTATCAACGGTAAACAAATATTCCTATTTATTTTCTGAGCGAAATTCGTAATCGTTTGCTAAATTCGTCTCCTCGACCTGGAATGTGATTTCCCCCATTCCCCTTTACGATGTTGCCATCCGTCATAACTTAATATAACAATGTTATAACAAGAGGAAATATGGACCATTTGTTTTTCCACCCCAAGCCACAAAAGTGATGGATAAATCGGCTGAACTACGCATTTTTTCGCGTGTTTTTGCATTCTTCTGATATATTGTTTGTTTCAGCTTTTGGTATAGTTTTTAGCTCTCTCTCTTGTATGGGAACGCATTCTGCAGCTGCCATATGACTAGGGAAAACAACACCTGACCTCTAATAGAATGTCGAGATGAGGGAAATAAGAAATAGAATTTTGTTCGCACTAACTTGAAATAAATAGTCACTAAGAAAAAAAGCATTACTATATTTATACATAGCTTGCATAATCTGCAAGTAAAATCTTATACAACCAGGCACTTGCTGTAATTTTTTTTAATATCTTATTGGCTTAAAGCTGGGGTGATATTACTTTTAAACGAGTTTCAAAAAAGTTTGTTTCATAAGTATGCGAAACAATGTTTATAAATTCTTTTTTTATATTCCAGACAAATCTTGTCAGTTTGGAGAAATTTATAATCACAAACTTTCATAAACGGGAAGATTTTATGAGAAATTTTTGTTATAAAAAGGACTACAGAATCGTCTGGCGTGTCTTTACTGTCTTTCTTTTATATAAAATAACGCTTTGGTTTGCTTATTGAAAAAGTTTGGATAAATTTATATATGAGATAGCTGTTTTAGCTAGACAGAAATATGAAAACAACTTGTGTACTGAAATTTGAGAAGGTCTTAAATTATTTCCGTATCTTGTTAAAAAGTTTTAAAGTTTTTAGTCATGCTTGGAAAAATTGGAATATTGTATTCTAGATAATAATTTTCTGAGAGAAGAGATTACCTATATAAAAAAAGGGAAGTTATTTCGTCTCTATTTTGATATGTTTCCAAATAAAGACGATTGCAATAAAGGATTACGATTTTGCACTGCGCAAAATTGTGCTAAGTGGTTTGTCTATCCAGAAATAAAACAGTGCTGTAAAATTATTTAGAAACAATGAATTTTAAATACAATAAAAAACGGTTCTGTTTCTAAATAGACACAATTTTAAAATAGAATTTAGAATCTAGCCAAATGTTCTTTATACTAATTAAATGAAGAAGGAAAGATGTTGTATTGACAACATAGCAAAGGAATTGGAAGTGGGTGTCTGCTACGACACTCCTATGTGTCGTGCAAAATACTAGCTGTAACAGAAGAAGTGTTAGGAAAAGGATTTGCAAAATAATTTGACAAAATACTTACTGACAGATGGTTGCTGCTGTAATTAGTCATGATAATTTGAAATCTGAAAATCAGGTGACTTAAAATCCGAGAATTGAATTTTATAGAAAATCTGAGCGGAATTGGAATTGATTAATAGCATTTCATGTTGAATATCTAAATACTTTTAACTGCTTATTATCAAGCTGGATATTTTCTGTTCGTTGTTCGTTGTTTTGTCAATGTGTAACGGATCTCAATTGTTGCTTCTGTTTCTGATTATAACTACATAGTATGTACGGTACTTGTAAATTGTTTTTTGGGTTTTTTTAATGCTTTTAAAGCATACCACAGTGAATATTACAGCATTTACACTGAAGTGAAAAAAGTCATGGGATAGCAATATGCAAATATACAGATGGCAGTAGTATCGCAGCGAAAAAGTATAAATGCGCAGCTCGTTTTCCAGAGCTTTCATTTGTGTTCAAGTTATTCATGTGAACAGGTTTTTCGGGATTTATGGTGGCACGACGAGAATTAACAGACTTTGAACGTGGAATGTTAGTTGGAGCTAGACGCATGGGTCATTCCATTGCGGATATCGTTAGTGAATTCAACATTCCGAGATCCACAGTATCAAGAGTGTGCCGAGAGTATGAAATTTCAGGCATCCCATCCCATCATGTACAGCGCAGTGAGCGACCACCTGCACTTAACGACCGAGACAGCCGACGTCTGTGTAGAATGGTCAATGTTAATAGACACGCAACACTTCGTCAAATAACTGCAGGAATCAATGTGGGACGTACGAGGGACGTGTCCGATAGGACTGTGCGGCGAAATTTGTCTTCCTTGGGCTATGACAGCAGAAGACCGACTCGAGTGCCTTTACTGACAGCACGACATCGCCTGCAGCGACTCTGCTGGGCTCGTGAGCATATCGACTGGTCCCTAGACCAGTGGAAAACCGTGGAGTCGTCAGATGAGTCACGATTTCAGTTATTACGAGCTGATGGTAGAGTTCGAGTGTGGCGCAGACCCCACGAAGCCATGGATCCAAACTGTCAGCAGGGCACTGTTCAAGCTGGTGGTGGCTGCATAATGGTGTGGGCTGTTTTTACATGGCATGGACTCGGTCCTCTGGTGCAATTGAACCGATCATTGACTGGAAATGGTTATGTTCAGCTGCTTGCAGATCACTTGCAGCCATTCATGGACTTCACGTACCCACACAACGATGGGATTTTTATGGATGACAATGCGCCATGTTACCGGGCCAGATCTGTTCGCGATTGGTTTGAAGATCATTCCGGACAATTCCAGCGCATGATCTGGCCACCTAGATCGCCCGATATGAATCCCATCGAGCATTTATGGGACATCATCGAAAGGTCCGTTCGTGCCCAAACTCCTGCACCATCCACACCTTCTTCACAATTATGGACGTCTATACAGAGAGCATGGCTCAATATTTCCGCAGAGGACTTCCAACGACTTGTGGACTCCATGATAAGTCAACTTGTTGCACTTCGCCGGGCAAAAGGAGGACCGACACGATATTAACAGTCATCCCATGACTTTTGTCTCTTCAGTGTATGTTAAAATGTGAGCAGTTCATATCCTTTAACTTACCCTTTCTCCAATAAACTCTTGAAACATGCTGTGCAATATATAAACTCCCAGTACAGAGCATTCTATTTTAATACAACATATTACCAGCAATTGCTTCTATAATTTACCAAGCTTCGGCTGCTTTCACATTGAGTTTAATGTAGGGCTTAGTACTTAATAAAAAATTGGAAACTATGAACTATAGCATTGAATTTCGGTATAAAAACTTTGTCTTCTGATATTAGCGGGGAAAAGAATGAATTTATAGAACTCTGGCCTATCCGACTTTTTTGTTACACTGTCTACCCTTCTGCCACATTAAGCCTGATATTCGGGAATGTACTGTTTATTAAAGCTGATGTGTTTACTACGCAAGAGTAGAGAGATAAACTATAAACAAATAATAACTAATGATAAAAAAAAGAAAAGTAAATCAAGAGAGAAAAGTCGAATATCGTATAGTAGAGAAACTAAAACAAACAAGCAAAAAAAGTACGATATAGTACGCCGCTTGTCAAATTTGGCTTACAGTCAGTACATTCAAGTTATTGCTAAACTTATCGGAAGAAATTTTTCTTTTCCTCATTACCTATTGCTTAATGAGAGAATTCTAGTGTTTTCTGGATTGATCTTTATGTAGCTTAATTTTTTTTTACTTGCTTTCTATCGTTCTTTTTTCCATTTTCGTTTTTTATTGAATTCTTTATGTGGGGGTATAGTTAAATAGGTTTAAAAGTGAAAAGTAAACAAAGTTTCAAAACAGTTTCAAGAAGTGCTACATCTCTGAAATTCCGATAGATAATCAGACAGTGACGATGCTTTTGATTTGATTGAATAAAAATACTCTAACAAGAACTATTAAAAGGAAAGTTTGTTTTAAAACTCAGAAATTTATTAGTGTACAAAAATACAGTTTTTCTCTTAGAATCAAAAACAGAGTGATTGAAGCAAAAATCATAGATGCATAAATATTATATGCTACTCGAAATTTTAATCGTATTCATAATGTATTTTAATTTTTAAACAATATTTGAAAATAAACAGCTATTTTTAAAAAAAATATTTCATATTTTACAATAAACAGTATTTTATATTTTACAGTAAACAATATATACTATTTTCTTTAATATTGATAATGTTTTCATTATATTCCCATAGTAATTTTTACCCATACCTATTATAATTTTTGATTTGATCTACAGATTTCTCTGATCTAATTAAAAATTATGATCTACCGTTTAGTAAATTAATAAAAGCCTTTAATTTTTTATATTTCCTAAACCGTTTATTTTTATATGTTTCAGAATTCATATTCGCAATTATTGTGAAATATGGTTTCAAATAGGTCATTTGAGCTATCTCACAGAGGCCCCGAGACAAAAGGGCGTATGTCCGTCAGACTACTATGTGCTTGCAATACAAAGATACACCTATTTTTTCATGAAATGAAAGTTAATATATATCACTAAAGCTTTGATTAAATTAATACTATTAAAATTTTCATAAATTGAAAAATTTATGCTTTTTATGTCATATTTTCTTATAATCAGTTTGGTTACGTTCGATTACAATTCAGTTAATAAGTTTAATTTTGACATCAGGATCATTGAAATGTAACATAACAATTATATAACAAGCACGTAAAACTATTCGTACATCAATGAAAAAAATTCCTTCTTAATTTTTAAAAAGGAGAAATAAAACTCCCTCCAGAAATGAGTTTTCAATATTCATGTTAAACAATAAGATAAATTCAATATCCAAACGACGCAACCAATATCTCAACGTGATTGATCTTTAGAAATGCAAAATCTTGGAAAATCAACCTATGACAACTACATATATATTCACTGCGTTCTGATCGGAACATAATCCTTGAAGACTACTCAGTTTCAATCGATAATTATGTGAGCGAAAGTAATTTACGATGACTGATTTGAAATTATTAATCCGTGGCCTGGAACGAGTTGGATGTATATCTCCGAGAATTAGCTACAAGGGATATCCACAAATTCACTGAGGTTTCCATCCACAAAACAACTTACATTCGAGCTTTAAATCCAGAGCAGCAATTTGGTTGGCAGTAGGTAATCAGCATTATCGATTCTGCTGTCACTCTGTCCTCTTTCCGTACATTGGAGGATGGTAAATGTTATTTGATTCCAGTCTGTAAAGTGCAATTACGTACCAATCGATGCATCAAATTGCTGTCTCGGCTGTACTAAAAACATTCCTGCCCGTTGTAGAACAATTGTCTTCGTTCTAAGATCTATTCCCCGAGATCTGTTTACACGAACTTTGATGTAGCATAGGATAGATTAAGGAGTCTAAGGAAGCTGATGTTTAGAATTCTCTCGCAAATCGAATGTCAATGCTTTCTATCTCTGTTATAAAAGGATTGACTAAACGCTACGAAACGATTTGCAAGTCAATTATGGAAATATCTATTCAATAAATTTGATATCTTGAATTCTAATAATCTGTCTGTCTAATCTCTCCACTTGCATTAAAGTCTATTTAAATTTATTATATGCACGCACGCAAGAACTCGCAAGCGTAGACACATGTATAATAATATTTTAAACCCTAATCAATTTTCTAATATTTTATTACAATTTCGCCCATATTAACTTCATTCTAAAATGTTCTGTTATTTCCTAATCCAATTGCTACTTTAAAAAATTTAATTAATCCTATATGCTTTCTATAAAACTACTAATTCAGCAGGTTTGAATGCTCCTAGTGATGAGATAAAAATTTCTAATGCTTGCAACATTCTTTTAAAGATATCTAAATTACCCTTTTCTAAGACCACAAGTTTCCAAAGAAAATTCCTGCCAGAATCTCATAGTAGAAATCCTTAAAGGGAAAGTTTTAATATTTTTTTCCTTTCTGTTCTTGTATCTTGATGTAAACAATATTT
>JAPMOQ010043853.1:2439910-2450374 GCA_026543055.1 Argiope trifasciata | reverse complement strand
ATCAATATGAACAATTCTACATAAAAGTTCATTTGCAAACTTTTTTGTTTGATATGGAAAAAAGAAAGTGCTAATAAAAAAAGAAATTTAAACATTTGCCAAAGAAAAATTGTGGATAGTCTTTCTATCAGGCACACAATAAAAATGTGTTCTATTGTAGAAACCGAATGATTATTTTTTTCAGGTATTTTATTGTTCTTTAGGAAATTTCACTGCTAGCTTGAATGAAAGTAATTTTGCTTTCTTGGAGTTCTAGAAATGTCTCATTTGCAAGGACAGACATTCACAAACACAACGTTCCTATGCTATCAGAGCGAATCGGTGACATTATTTTAGTCACACGATCCCAGTACAAAATCCTATCTCTATAATTTCTTTGAAAATAGTCTTTCGTCTGGACTGCGAATCCATTACCATTTATTTCTTGGTGTTACTTGCATTTGTTGAAATCGTTCCATGCCAAAATTTGATTGGATGCTGGTCGTTCCAATTTGATCTAGACGGAATTTTTCCTCTAAAAAGTTTTTCGATATGAGATATTTTTTGAAGTTAATCTGCTTTCGCGACGTCCTATGTAAAATTTGAAAATTAAGAAATTCATAGCTAAGCCATCAATTCTTTTCTGCTTGTCGAATTGCTATTTATTCTGTATGAAATATTTTCCTCCAAAAGACTTAAACTTTGTTCAATGGTTGTTTGACCAAATATATACGTCTGACTCAAAATTGCCTACCATAAATGTTCAAAAAGTTTTTCCAACTGTGTGAATATAAAATAAATAATAATTCCTTGAAGGCTGTATAAGAATGAATAAGTCCAAGAGCAGTGCTGTTCTTCATCTTCAGCTCCGGGCACTATTATTATTGTAATAATCACAGCCTGACTACTTCGACCAGTTGGAAGGCACATGGGAAAACTTGAATGACCTGTCCGCCATAGCAGAAACACTTGTTGGAACTGTGATTGAGTTCTAAGGACCATAACCATCAGCCCTTCCCTAAGGATGTACGTCTAGCCATCGATGAGTGAAGCCAGACTCCACCTTTTCATATCCCCACAGTGGAGGGAACCAACTATCATGCCGCAATTTTTCATCCTCATTTATGTTTACTCGCCCTCGTGGACTATTCTTGTAATTAAGTGACGCTGCAAATGCTGTTACTTAATAAATTTGTAAAAGTAGATCAGTTTTTTTTTAAATATTATATAACATACTAGTCGTCTTTATAGAACAGATGGTACACCCAGAATATTGGTTATTATCATGTGAGAATATGATTTTGTTTTGATTTGGAGTTTTTGAAGTCTTGAAGCTCTCCTTGAGTTTGAAGATCGAAAATTGGTGATTTATCGCTTTTGGGGCATCAGTTTTGCACTTTTAAAGTTATTAGAAAAAGATGAGGAAGATTCTCCGATTTGGAAACTTATTTTCATCAGAATGTTACAGTTTGGTGCAAATGTCCACAATGTACCCGATTTTAATGTCTGGCCAATAAAGCTCCGATTCTTTGACGAGTTAATATGAACAAATCGCGCATCTATATAACTTCTTCAAAATTCATTAAAATTTGCAAAAAATTGGTCCAATTTCATTAGATTTTTTTTAAATCCAGTTATCTTTGTTCATGCAGTAGCACTAAAAAGTAGAAGTTTTGAAATAAAATAACATGATTTTTAAAAATATAATAATTGGAAATGGATACCAAATACTTTTATTTGCAAAAGTTAAAAATTTTTTTGAATAATGTTTTTTCATTTTTATCTAAACAATCGCCCATTATAATTATTCTGATATTTTTAACTTTTTTCATCTACTCTTTTAGCAATCATCCATCAAATAACCTAGAAAATAAGACGAATAAATTTTAAAATTCTAAAGATTTAAACTCTTTGTATGCGAAATCCTTTGAATCTTTTTCTTTACCAAGTTCAATTTCAGTTTATACGTGAATGCCGATAGTTTTTCTCCTGTGTGCATTACAACTTCTTCGCCAAAGTTTCGCCAACGTAGTCACTAAATGGGTTTGTCCATCAACTTGTGTGAAAATTTTGTTCTTTTAGTGAGAAAAAGAAGTGGCTCACTTACTGGGATGGACATTCTTGGACAGGTCATCCTGATGTTATCTCAGCTTAACAGGCAATACAAAATTCTCGGTACACAATCCAACTATTGCCATTTCTTTAAAGATAGCCTTTTTATCTAATCCGTGGTTGCATTTCTCCCTATTTTTTCTGAGCTCTTCGCAACCTTTTTAAATCGATGTTTTGTAATTCCTTCTATCTTATATAATGGAATCTGACCTTTTTTTTTTTGAGACAGAAGATGTTACTTACTTAAAAGATTTTATTATAAGTTATTTTTTACATTTTATTTCATAAAATTAACGATTTTGATCACGTTTTGTACAGTGTGAGGGATAACATGGACTTTAATGCTGTTCAAACTAAAATTTATTTGTAGTAGCTATTTACAAATATTCACAGTTTATAGAGCCCCTCCTCCCTACTCAGTTTCTTTAGGCAAGTAATAGCAACGCACCAGGACATTCAAATAGCTGAAAAAAATTTCTATAAATTCTCTTCGAGTTCATCAGCTCAGTTGCAGTTAAGTGACAATCACGCTTTGCTCTCACTCGATGAATGACTCGCCTCCGCATATTACACACTCCTTATATTCGCCATCATCTCCTTTTTGGTGAGAAGGTGCCAATATGTCCAAATTGTAAGACTGCTTTTAGAGTGAAACCTATTCAAATCGACTGCTCTGATTTTAATATTCACCGTCATCACTTCTTCCACTAGTCACATCTTAACATGGAAGACTTGGTGACTGAAAAATACCATCCAAATATTTTTAAATTTTTAAAATCTATTCGTTTTTTCTATCGTACCTGACATTTGTTTTTATCGGCTCTATCCTAGTGTACGGTACGCTATTTTGGCGATTTTTATGGCGCCATTTCTCGGGCGATACTTATTTTCTCTTTGTCAACTTCTCCCTTTCTTTTTCTTTTAGGCTTAGGTACTTGGCATGTGCTTCGCGGAGTCATATTTCGCCAATAGTGGCCAGAAACAAGATGGCGGACAAGGAGCGTACCGTTCACTGGGAATTAACCGTTTTTATCATTCTTCTCTGTTTACCACTGAGCTTTTAAAGCAGCATTATTTCCTTTTTTTCTCCCATTTTATCATCCTTTTTAGTAATTTTGTTATACATCAGGAATCATTGCTGCGTGTGAATTTTATGCATTGGTCGTTATTTTGGGAATTTTCCAATTTTTGACAGAACTCTTTTTTAAATATTTTAATCACATAATATATGTATTGAATTAAATTACGCCGTTGTCCCAGTATGGCTCTTGCACCAGTAAACCGGACAACAACAATTCAATCGATGAAAGCATAAAAATAGTTAACTCTTTGATTGGCAATGGCAGCAAAACAATTTATATACTTTTTGAAAACTGCATGATTTTCTAGAAAAAATTTCACAACTCGAAGTCTCCAGATATATCGCCAAAAATGTCACCAAGGAATCATGCCAAAATATTTTTAATTTACAGAATTCTTTGTAATATATTTAAAATAACAATCAAAACTAGTGAATTAATCCTTCCGTTCCAACTGCAGTCCAACTTCCATTTTTTATTACAATAAAAGCTCATGATCCTTAGATATGTTTGAAAGATCTTGCATTTATTAAAGAAATATAAAGAGCAATTGTTTATTGGACTTTTCCCATGAGTGAAAATCTTGACAGAGCCTTTCAGTCTCAACACAATACATATCTTCGTAATCTTTAATACGCTAGAAAGTTCATGACATGTAATTAGTGTTAGTCTACTTCTTGCTTTTCCTTTCCAAAAGTTACAGCAGAAAAAATCCTTTAAATTCAACAACCGGGGTCATTTAGCCGATTTCATATGCCTATTAGTTTTATTTCTCCAATTTGCAAGTATAGCAAACCGTTAAAACATGATTCATGTTGGTTGTGTAAGTGTAATTTACACAAACAATTTCAACTGAAATGATGATTAAAAAATCAAATTTGTTGGTGGGACTAAATTAATGCTATTAAATGTTAGCTGAACTCATAAGCACCGAAAAATGGCAATTTGTTTTATAAAAAAGGCATTTAGAGCCAAAGTAAAAGTATGTTTTGTAATTTTTCACTTTTTATTAAATTTTTGAATGACCTTTAGAAATAATTATCAACGAAATGCATCTTTTGCTGCGGAATATATGCATACATATATAAATGTAAATCGAAAATACAAAGTTTAAAGTAAAAATTCTAGTCTTTAGATCACAACATGCTACTCATTTCTTTTCAAAGTTTCGGACAGATTTTAAGCGATGCGCAGAGGAAATCTTTCTTCAAACTTAACTATTTCAAATTTATTTTCTTTAAGTTCCAGGACTTTTGTTTCTGAATCTACCAGAAGAAATAATCTCCCAGTTAATTCCTGACATCGGAAAATCTAGGCACAAATCCTTTCCTTTTCCTAGTATTTTTTCATTTCAAGAGATGACAGAAAAATCAAAAGTTTAAATTCAAAGGCGCAGTTCAGAAGATAAAAAAGAGTTTTTTTCGAAAGAGTTAAGCTTATTAAATGAAAATTGGGGATCTAAAGTTGCGTAAGTATAAAGAGCAAAGGAAAAAATGGACGAAAAGGAAAAGGAATAGAACATGTTGAACAAAAGTTAAATCGAGATTTATCTTTTGAAACTTAAATCTTTATTAATAATAAGGAAGAATCTGTGCATGTTAGCGTTCTAGAAAACAAGCTTTTTAACCAAGTTTTACTAAATTTGAGACCTTCTCCAGTGCCACTCCACTGACATTATTATTAACAGAGATGACTCAGCTAGCTCTTTTTTTTTTAATTTTTCGTTTCCTTCTGATGCAACCGAAAAAAAATCTGTCAAACTAAATATAAGGAGTCATGATTTTTTGAATAGTTTGCGCAGCGAATTTCAGTTTAATTTAGTTATATTAGAGAAAAATGCATTCCACATTTTAATTAACACGAGGCTTTTAGCTTTAATAACTTCTCAGAATCTCACTAGATGAAATGATAATCAAATGATAAAAAAACCTCCATATTAAATTGTTTAAAGCTTTTTTATTAAAATAAGTAGAGATAGTAATATTGAAAAAAAAAGAGGCACAATTGAGATTTTGGCAAATTTTAATGTTTTATATCTGCATAAGTTAAAAAAAAATCATTTTTAGAACTGCTGCTTGCCCGTCTGTGATCATGATACTTAAAAATGCTTTAGATGGTATTTGTGCTCTAAAGTTCTAAATTTCTATCAATTTTTAATGAAATCTATTCGGGAGAATTCTACTTATCCAACTATATCAGTACAAATGTCTATGATAACTTCAAAACTTAACGAGCCATACAGATAAAATTTGGAATACAAGTTTAGCATTCATAACATGATTCGCTTAAAGTTTGTAACTAAATCCATCTTTGATTGTCTACCTGTATTTTCACAAGCATGTAAACGTCATAATTCAAAAGCATAATATCATAAAAAAATGAAATGTGTTCTTACGAATACAGCTGTGTCTCAAATTTTGCTTTAATCAGTAGATGAAAAAAGGATCCCCAAAAATATATTCTGCTGTTGTTTCTTATGGCACTTGCCATTACACATGCCCCCTGCTACGAAGACAGCAATTTAAACTGATAGGGTTCTTTTGTTTTAGAAGCGCCAACTAGGACCAACTCTGCTGATTCGCTTGCACAACCTTTTTTTACAGAGGGTCACATTCCCACATGGAACAGAGGATAAACAACCACGCCCGAATCAAGACTCGAACCCAGAACGCCCAGATCATGGGGAAGACGCGTTACCCCTATAACAGGACGCCGGCAAATGTATATTTTGTTTTCTAGTACTTGTGCATTAATTTTATGTTACTGATTAATCGTCAAAGCTCAAATGTATCAAATCTAATTAATACACCAGTACCAGTATTTTTATAATGTCATGAGACGCACAACTCTTGCGTTTGAAAACTAAAGAGATGAGCCCCGTGACTTCCTTATCTGTTATACGGAAGATAGAGTCCTTCTTTAGAGAATAAGCGAGAAAGTTTCGGGGATACAACTCCCTTTGGTATCTAAGGCTTCCCAAAATATCATATTCGACCGAAAATTGTATATTTTTCGTTATTTAAAATTGACATTATCGTTAATGAAAGTGCAGAGTGTCTTAACATTTAAAAACAATACAAACTTTCTTCAGCAATAATAAAAGATCTGTCCGAAAAGGGTTTTTTTTTGTACTGAAAATAGGATTATACAAAGGGAAATGCTACTTTTTGCTATTATGTTATTCTTGAAAGTTTAATACATTAAAAACATTATCCATTTAATTCCTTTTCAGCTCCATTTCAACGCAACAATGTTGAAATAAAATCAACAAAGGTTTAAACATACCAGTTTAAGATAGAAAGGAATAAAAATTTCATTTTTTTCCAACAGAGTTTCTTCATTTGGAGAAAAGAGAATTAAAAATATACTTTATTTGAGGAGTGTATTTGCCGTAAATGGGTAGATTAAACTTTACATTTTCATTAGCATTACATTTGAATGACTGAAATATTTTCTTTAAAAGGAAAACATCTAATCACACCTTCTTCTTGTATACAGCCGACCACCACGCCACCACTGAACGTAGCAGTATCGACAGGTCTAATCACACCTCCGTAATTTCTCACGAGGGGCATCTCGTAATCGAGGATGAGCAGCTTCCAACATGGGGGTTGGTTCTCGATACCTTCATAGGCATACGAAAGGGTGGGAGTTGGTACATCCCACTGATGACTGAATGAACTTCCCAAGGGAAGAGTTGTACCGTGGCCGATGATGGTCTTTATGAGTCAAAAACAGTTCCGGCCAGTATTGCTGTGACGGCGGTCTGGTCATTCAAGTTTATCGAGGTTCCTTTAGATGGGTAGGCGTAGACAGTCTATAACTACACTTCTGTAGCTGATATAAACTTAAAAACTTATTTTAAAATGTTACAAGAGAGATTTTCTTAACAAATAATTCTAAATAACTGTTTTACTTTTTTACAAGCAGTCATATTAAATACTGCCCACCTAAACAACTTCGATGAACTTCCAGGCATGTAGAAAGTTAAACTCCTTGTCCCTGGACATGACAATACTTTCAGGGAAAGATCCGTATAAAAATGTTTTTGAGTTTTTAAAAGCAATTGGTATTTATCAACTTATCTAAAACATTTCTTGCCAATTGTCATTGTTTTTATAGTTTTATCATTGAACTTTTTACACCGTTGATTTTGCATTTGCTTTTTTGAGTTTTCATACAGTGTTTGGCTTTTTGTTTAGCCATATGTATAGCGCAGTATGGCCTTTTCTGGCTCTTGTGTCAATAAAACTATTCAACCAACCAACCAACCATGTAGAAAGTATAAATTAAGTAAACCGTCCTTCCGTACATTTTCTGTTTACTATGTATTACAAAACACAAAAGCAAATCATTTGGTATCAACATTTTTCTGGAAATATCCATAAAACCACGTAGTGAAATATTAGTCTTTCATAATTACCAAGAAGGAAGTTATAAATGCTATCTTGACATAGGGAAATATTCGTTTATTCATTACCAACATGAATGCATTAGACTCTTTTCACATACTTAACAAAGGTAAATTTTTTATAGAAAGCTAAACGTTGCATTCACGTTTGAAAAAAATATAATCCAAGTGAAAAGTATTTCTACAATGAGAAAGAACACAATTATTTAAATTGTGTTTTTTAAATAATGGAAATACCTATTGCTATAATATTTTTTTCTATATAAAGTTTTCTTTATATCATTATTATTATAATAACTTAGCTTATGAAAATTTCATAATCTCTTATGAATATTCCATATTGAAATTTCCCCTTTGGAATTTTACCAACATGATTACTTAGAAACTATTATTATAATTACGAAAATTTCATAATATATAATGAATATTCCACACAGAAATTACATTTTAACATTTTAGTAACACGAGTACTATGCTTGAATGGTTTATTTAATGTCCTGACCACCTAAGAATGAATAGAAGTGCTTTCCTTTTAATTCCCTTGTTTATCTTTTAACTAGTAGAATCGTTTGAACTCTAATTTCCCTTGGAACTAGAGTTATGACATAAATGGCTGGTTTACTATGAAGTAATTCCAGTTATTAATTATACAGCAACTAAAGCTAATTTTGAAATACTTTAGTTTAGTTAAGTTATAGTAACGTCCCGTTGTAACGCAACACTATATTCTATTATTTAGCTATTTTGGGACTGACCTCGTAATTTTGAACCACGGTCAGATGACGTGAACGACACCTGAACTGGCACCCCCTTCTCCACTCCACACCCACCAGTGGGAGGACGTTTGGCCTGACAGATTTAACGTGCAAGAGACCTCCTCACACGACGGTTCTTCGGTGGAATCGAGTCTCGAACCTGAAACCCTCCGGTTCCGAAACCGAGACCTTAACACCAGGCCACCGCTACCCTAATTTTGAAATACAGCGTGCATTTTAAAAATAGTGGCCGTAGCAAAAACACTCTTGCCCAAGTTATAAGTATATACTTCTTCCGTTTTTGATCCGAAATAACGTGTAATTCATTTTTAGGGTTTGCTAACTTATAAACTTACTTTTTCAGGAAAAAAAAATCAAGCCTAATATCTAGTGTCTGAAAATTGAGTAACCTTTTTCACGCTGCTGCGTCTATCATGTCTATCCTCTTCCATATTGTCAGCAGCAAAATATCTATGAACATACAGAAAAGGACCATATATCCCTTAAGATACGTTATATTAGGGTTTTTATTGTAATAATTCGAAAAACATTCTTTCTCTTCCAGTTTTTTTAACATTTGTCTGCTTTACCAAAAACAAACACACACACAAAAACACTCTTTTCGGTGAGATCTCATTGAATAAATATTTATTTCATATTAATATGTATTATGAATATTTATATTTATTTATAAATATTTATTATTAAGTTAATTGAAAGTTTTTTGTAAATTAAATGGAGCAGTATATAATAATAAAGTAAATGAAATTGGATTGCTGTGTTTGCATATAAGAAAATGTGCGCACTAATTGAAGATATTACAATAAAATGAGCATTTTGAATTTCAAATACTTTTCAAAATTCAATATGAAAGTGGGAGTAAGCTTTCTGACTTGAATGTAATGATCAAAGAAACATTTTTACAAAGCAGTGGCAGTAATATATGAGGGAAATTTTTGATGAAATAGTGAAATTGGTTTGATTTTTAATTCAATTCAGAAAACATTATTGCTAATACCTAAAATTATCTTGAATTCTTTTTTTAATTTCAGAATAACTGATATGTAATAAAACTGTTTAAATTAAAAAGATAATTGTTGGCTCTTTGTAAAGTAGTATATTGATCAATTTTCCAAGACAAATATTTCAGCAAAAGTGGGGAGAAAACGGAGAAAAAAAGTTGATTAGTTTTTATTATTTGATTAAATTGTTAATGATTTTGAAAATTGGAACTCCAAATTCAGCTAACCTTGAAATGGATAACATGATGGCATATGCAATTCTTGAAAAAAACTTATTTATCTATATACATATTATATTAACTATATCGCCGGCGTCCTGGCTTGGGGGTAGAGTGTCTTCTCCGTGATCTGGGCTTTTTGAGTCCCGGCTCTGGCATGATTGGTCTGTGTTCTCTCTGGGAGTTGTATGAATGTGCCCCCCCCCCTGTAAAAAGGGGCTGTGCAAGTGAATGCGTGTCACCACACTGCCTCTGCGCAAAGCTGGGTCATTCGACCCAAAGCACATAGACCCGTGAAAGTTGTCTTTAAAGGTTTACCTATTGATTATATGACCGAATCACTAGAATCTTAACTTAAAAATAAAGATTTTTCACTTAACAAAGTAATAAGATTAACTCAGCAAAGAACGCGAAAACCTCTCCCATTCATACTAGTTGAACTTAATAGAAATGATAAAGTCGACCAAATTTGTAACGTGCAATATATTGACTTCCTAAAGGTCACCGTAGAACAGTACAGAAGCCGATCAACTATCTCTCAGTGCTTTAACTGTAATCTATTTGGACATACAGCAGCAAACTGCTCTACGAAACCACGCTATATGAAATGCGGCTCAGAACATCAAACCAGAGAATGTGCCATTAAAGATAAAATAGAAAACCCAAAGTGCATAAATTGTGAACAGGAAGGACATATAGCGTTCTATAAAGGATGCCCAAAATTCTCCAAACCAGCTGAAAACCCTTTCAACCGAGCAAATAATTTTAATTCTAATTTTGTCAGACCTAATATCTCGTATGCCAGAATAACTATTGGGTTGTTCGGAAAGTCATTTCGTTTTTTTTTTGTCAAAATGAAAAGAAATTTTCGTTTAATGAATAAATTAT
>JAPMOQ010043853.1:2423411-2439510 GCA_026543055.1 Argiope trifasciata | reverse complement strand
ATATTGGCTAATTTATTTCTGGCTTGACAGCATTTTTACCTTTTATAGCAAAAAAGAAAAAAATGACGAAAATGCTGTTTATTGCTCTCCATATTTAAAAGGGCACCATCCAAAAACTACTGCGAAGAATCAGCTGCACTTTTTCACACTCAAGCCTTGCTATATCAGCTCTTAAAACATAAAATGATTTTGCGGTTTAAGTATGAAATTGGGTGAAAACACAAATATCCAAATCAACAAAACACAAATATCCCTTTTGCTGATTTTACAGAAATGATGCAAGCTCTAAACGAACTCAGACAAATTTTTAATATTTTCCCCAATCTGTTAAATGCACTCAAGCAAATGAAAAATGAACCCAACCCCATGAATAAACTTTTTATACTTGTGAACGCTATGGCACAAGTTCCCACAAACTATTTCAACTCTTACAAAATACTAAATAAAAATTTCCTCTAACGCGGTTTAAATAGTATCACCTCAATAGACCCCAACAGCCAATAGTAAAGTAGCTCTCAACCCAATCGCCACGCCTCTCTTCCAGTACTCTTCAGAATCCCTAGCAGTAAAGTCCAGATATATCGCCAGGACATTTGAAGCTTTCTACCAGGTCCGGAGGTAGCCCAGCACGGTCGGGAACTCCGTTAACTGCGAATGCGTATCACTTTCATTTGAGCTAGAAGTCAGATTTCTCCCCTCTGGGTGCTCAGGGATCTTTACCCTCAGAAGCTACTGCACCTCTTTTCCGTGGAAACACGAACACGCCATCGTCCTCATCATTAACTATATTACTAAAACTTATAGTATATTAAATATATGCTAAAACTTATTTACTGATGCCATTTAGGAGGAATTTATGTAAAATTTTCTACTTCGTATTACATATGTTACAAAATAACTTTCTGAATAAATCATATATACTTAAATACAATTAACAAATAATTCCCTCTGTTATACGTAAAAACAAGCAAAAACATTCTTTTTATAGTCCTCAGTAAAATTCGAGTGAACAATTCGTTAAGAACAAACTATTCCACAAGGAAGATGACATTTTTTTCCTTTCCATAACATCGTAACATTGATTTAACAAGGGCCACTTGTTTTTACGCCTTAAGTCCCTCTAAGGACATAAATTCTAGCAAACTCTGCGTTTTCTTGCACCATTTGACTCGAGTCTGTTGCTCGAAATGGCATGTTTCACTTCGACAAGTATATATATTCTATTCTCAAATATTGAAATATTTTCTACAACTGCCATACGCTGACGGAAAATAAAATTTTATTTCTTATGTCATGTGGAGACGAGAGAGCTGAGAATTATGATTTCTTGAATAAACTTGGACCAAATAAACAACAACAAAAAAAACATTTACACTTTATATTTAAGACTTAAATACCAACTAGTTCAAATGTCTGAGAAATCAGACACTTTCTCTGTCTGTTTTGATAATTTGGAGCTAAATACAGCTCTAATTTAAAATGTAAAGACCCCGAAAAAAACTTATTTGAAAAGTGGACAAAACAATATTCATAAATTTTTATTTTTGCTCAAACGGGGTAAAATTTGAAGGCATATATTTTCAAGTCAGGAAAAGGTTTTAAGTGTGAAGATATATATTTTTTCTTGATGTTGATAATGTATAATGCCTACCATATTAAATTATTTGAACTGGTAAAATAAGAATTCGTATTTTTTCCATGAAAGGAAAATAAACATTTTATTTATTGATAAGTTCGGTTAGTTTTAAAGCAATAAATTTTTACTAAACTTTTATATGCATGAAAACTGATCATAAATATATGGGATGAAAAATTCGTTTTTCATTAAGTAATGAAATTTCATATATTTAAACAAATTTTATCTTGTATTTAAAATTTTAGAAATTTAAAATCAGTCTTTTAGTACAAATGCAGATAGCATATACAATCAATTAAAAAAAAAAAAATCGAAATTTAAGAAAATCGAAATGAAGTATGAAATCGAAATGAAAATCGAAATAACAAAATATAACTGGGGATTCATTTTGGAAAATATTTTTTTTATTAAATAAAAAATGATTTTAAATTCGTTTGATTTTTTTATGTTTTTTATAACTCCGAATTGAAACCCCTCAAAATTTCTTTCGGATTGGATACCTCATGTTTAAGGTTAGGAAATGTTTCTATGAAATCTTTTGGAATGAAAACTTGATTGATGTTACAAAATTACTCCACACTAGCCACCTTGGGTGACTAACTAACCAGATTATTCAACTTTTTAGCTTGTTGGGCAATTAATATGGAATACATCCTTTTTAAAATTCATCATGTTATTTGAAGCCAGGGAAAAACAAATTTTCATTCAACGAGTATACTATAAATTGTTGTTGGTGAGTAATCTTCTCCAAACTTTCTGGTATACTCTATTAAACTTCTCTTCATAGAAACACTTTTCGTGGCATTGGCTTTCAATAGTAGTGAAAATTTAATTTTTGGGTCAATTAAGTATTTTTTTTTTGAATCGATCATGCCATCTTTGATGAGTCATTTGGCGATTAACCTTAATTGTATCAGAAAATTTATTTTGTGTCTAAGATTCGCTTTGCTCACCAAATTGAAGCAAAAATTTGACACCAAAACTTCACTGATAGTGACTATCATACTAAATTTTATATATATTTTTTATCCATCTCTTTGAACTATCAAGTTTATATTTTTCTGAAAGTACAGACTGATAGATAGTCAACTCCTTGTTGAATACGGATCAAAATTTAACTGATGTTCTACATTAATTAAATATGTGTTCTGAATCTTATATATCTAGCTCTCTTCATTTTTTAACTATAGATTTGATTCATATTCTGACAGGGACACGGTGGCATGGTGGTAAGGTCACGGCTTCTAAGCTATAGGGTTTCAGGTTCGAGTCTCGATTTTACTGAAGGACCGTCATGTAACGGGATCTGATGCACTATAAATACTTCAAGCCAAACATCCTCTCGTTGGTGTGGAGTGTGGGGTGCCAGCTCAGGTGTCGTCCTTGTCATTTGACCACTGTTCAAAGTTACGAGGACCGTCCCAAAATATCCCTATAGTTGCTTTATAGCGGGGCGTTTATATAACGTAACTATATTAAGACAGTCACTTTGTAACTACAGGGTTGACTTATATTCAAACAGACAGATTTCTTCTCAACAGATTTAATTTAAAATTAGATAGAATTTTGCTAATTTGATATTAAGACGACATTCTAAATTTCTACTGTCTAGTTAAATGCAGTTTTGGATTATTTTTGCCAAAGATAGGTGGAAAGACTAAGAGACAAACTGACATTTTCTAAAAACGAGTTTTTTGAACTCAGGGAGGTCGTAAACATGGAGAATAATCAAAATCTCGAGTTCGAATTTCTTGACGATTGCTACGTTTTCTCTATGCTATGTATACTAGAAAGCAAAAATGCGTATAATGCAAAATAAAAACGAAGTAAAAATTCTACTCTGTGTTAATCCCAAAAATAGCAATTAATTTTAATGAAAAAACGTAATTTATACGAATTTTATCCTTATTAATTCCGAGCAACCATCGATAAGTTTCTACATTTTTGATACACCATCGATACGGTTTTTGATACATTTCTCAGAGAATCACCTACAAGTATTCAGCTAATCTCACAATAATTTTCTTCGTATATACAGCTTACATTTGAGCTTTAATTCTAACGTAAGAGTATGGTTGACAGTAGGTAATCAGTGCCATCGATTCCGTTGTCTTTCTGTCGTCTTTTCCTGAGTTGGTGGATGGTAAATGTTGTTTGATGGTAGTCTGTGCTGCACGATTACAAATCAATCGATTTAGGCTTGGGTGCTCTTTGCTGTTGTGGGAGAATAGTCATCTTTCTGGTACCTACGGCATAGTAATGTTTATTTATACTCTGGTGCAATGTTTGACATTTCAGGTGCCTTAAGGAGTTTAAATTCGTAATTGAATTTTAGAAGCTGTAATGGTAGCATTAAATTGATAGATTTTAATCTATTAAAATTATTACCCGCCTTTAGTGACCAGCTTAATCGGTCAGATTTCTGATGTTTTTAAGCTGCAAAATGATTGATATGGAAAGTATTTTTTAAAACTATCTTTTTTAAGATATAATTAAAAAACATGCATTTAATTAAATGAATCTTGTACAGATAACTGTGATTAAAAATTAAAAACAGTATATATACTAATTACACTTTAAAAAATAAAAGCGGAAATCCTACTTAGAAAACAATTTGCAAAGAAAGTAATTTCTTAAATATTAATTTTAACGGTGGCGAAAATCCACAATTGAGTATTTTGAAGGATGAATTACTATTTCATCATAATACTAACAACAGACTGCATACCTATTTATATTAAAAGTACTCAAAATAAAAAATAGTGCGGAAATGATGTTGATATTATTAAAAAGATTTTTTCAGGGATTTTTAAGAAATTATTTTTGTGTGATAGTTTTGAAAAATATGAGCATAAATTCCCGTAGATAAGTCCTAGATTTTTTTTCTCTGTTAACTTTAATTGAATGAAGTTTTCAGTGATGCACTGAGTCCTTTCTCGAGAATTTCAAATAATATTTTGTAATTCTATCATTTAGCGAAACTTAATTTAAATTCAGGAATAAAAATGTTCAATGAAGAGTTTGTTACTATTCAGGAATTTTTGTTTATATTTCAAAATAAGTAATAACGATGACAAGCCATTTGATATAAGTATTAAGAGCATTTCTTGTGTCACGTATACGTATTAGTTAAACTTGAACATATATAAACTAAATTATTTAATTGAAGCGGTTTACATTATATTATGATTCTATGGGAAATCCATTTATTTTTTGTTTACGAGAAAAATATCATACCTTGTTAGCTAGGTTGACAGATAAAAAGATAAGGACGTATTGAAATACGGCTTGAAGCTTTCATTTTGCGGTAAATTATTAGAAAGAAGACGTTCTTTCATGAAGATGAGACCTATTGTATATCTTTCCAGCATTAAGCTTTTGTTACACTTAATGCAAAAGGGTAATAATTTTTTTTAATTTTTTTTATAAATCCGATAGCGCTTTCTTTCTCTAGAGGTCCTAGGTAGCGTGGAACTCAAGACTGAGTGTGCTTGTATTCTACCACAGATGAGGAGATTATCTATTTTCACAGACTTTAATACTTTTGCAAATAAAATCAAGCATTTACACTTTATATTTAAGACTTAAATGCCTATTAGCTCAAATGTCTGAGAAATCAGACACTTTCTGATTTCTCAAAAATTATACAAATGTATAATTTTCATTCTCTGATGCATGCAATTTAGTTTTCGTTTCGCTTGCTGTTGTGAGAAAAGTTAAGGTAACATCTAAACATCCCATATGCTTTTCTATTTATCCAATTTTTATCATATTGTAGCTGAATATAAAAAGGTAAAGTATTGTTTTCATCAGATAATATAGTAACTGCATTTTTTAAATCTTTTTGAGAGAAAAATAGTCATTTTTCTGTAATTGTATCTGTCTGATAACATAAAAAATTAAAACTCCCATTAGTAAGATTAATAAATTTAGTGCGCTGTCTTTAAACCAAAATTACTATTTTAAAAGAGTAATTTCATTTTCTGAATTCTTTGTAAAATATGTTGATAGTAAGCACTAATTCTTCTTCCTCAGCTTTTAAAAATAAAAGATCCATGTCATATAGCATTTCTTGTAGATTGCCTGCACACACAGATACACACGCCATTATTAATAGCAAAATTTTGTCTTATAGAGTTGTTTTTATTTGGTCAAATTTAAGTACCATTAGTTTATTTACTTTTAAGTATTCAAAAGAAACAATTTGTAATAGTTTAGAAGTGCATTAAAAATCACCTTAGTGCTAAATATACCAGTAGTTTACAACACAGACTTCAAAATTTTGTTACTCGGAAACAGTGTTTCCTAACACCTTTTTATAGTATTCCCGAAAAATAATGTCAAGAATATGTTATGTAATCAGTTCAACAAAAATTTATAATAAATAAAATTTTAAAGACTTTTTTTTGTGTGTGAGCTTACTATCATCTTGCAGTTTTCGAATTTTATCTTTGTGAAGAGAAATACTTGCTTTTCTTCAAATAAAATGAAATAAATAATTTATTCAAAGAATTTTTATAAAAAAAAGAATAATATATTTATTAAAGATGTTAAATATTTGAGGAGAGTGTATAATCATCCTGGTGGGGAGTTACAAAACTTCAAACATAAAAATTTTCTGTTATTTTTACAATACAGGTTTTGAAAATTTAACACAGAAAGTGCAAAATTAGATGCTAACTTGTATACACAATAAAAATCCAGAAATGAAAGAAGACCAAAAACGTAATCATAGATTTACGTTTTTCATTAACTTTTTAGTTAATGAATACATATATTTGATTTGAAAACTATTTGATTTTTAAAGGGCGCCAGTAACTTCGGATACAAATCTAACACTTCTGCTTATGTAAGCAAAAACTTTTCTTTGATTGTAAAGATTATCTTTCACAACAGCATTTCAACATAATACAAAAATTAAAATTTAATCATTTACATTTTTAATACCTTTGAAATATTAAAATCTTTCTACATTTTGAATAAATTCAAATATTTAAATTTAATCATCTTTATTTGAATATAAATTAAATTGATAAATTTTATAAACTACATTTGAATATGTAGTTCGTACTCTACAGAACAGACCAGTAAACAGAACTGCCATAGTCAGAAACAGAAACAGTTTTTTAAAATTTAGATTACAAATTTAAATAAATAAAATTAAATTTTGATATTTTTCTGCTATGATTCTCAATTATACAAAACAAAATTGATATTCATTCCACTTTAAAATTTAGATAAGAGTTTTTTTTAACAATATCACTTTATTTGTCATACATTTTTTCTCAATATTTGGATTTAAAAAAAAATACTTTTTGGTATGGTTTTTAATTATAGATTTCATTGCTTTAATGAAATTAAAACCCTTTTTATTGTTTCATCATACTTTTAATCTTGCATATTTCTTTTATTGTAAAAAGTTAATTTAGAACGATTTTGTTTATTATCTGAATCGTTTATTTGAGGAATCGGAAAGTGAAATTACATATCTGCAAAAGACAACAAGCAGTTTGAAAAAAATTATTAATTTACTTGAATTTACAATAATTTTAAAGTGCCAATGGAGATGATTCTATTAAAAAAGGACATTATTATATCTGTTGGGGCTTTTTTATTTTTATAAATTCTACGCTAAATGGCAAAAAAAAAAAAAAAAAATGGCGAACAGTTGCAAATTATTTTAACATCTTATATGTTATGGGCCTTGGCGGTCTTAGCGTAATTAAAAATCGCCAAGTAAATTTGTGATTAATAAAAATAAACAAATATACACTAAAACTTCAAATCTCTATTATATTTTTGATTTCGATTATCTAGGAAAGGGATGCCAAACCAATGGCAAGTGGGCCGTTGATGGCACGTGGTACAATATTCTGGGCAAGCCTGAGATCATGTGCATGTGATTTCATTAGATAAGCTCAACTTCTACCAATTAAATTGGTGGGAAATTAAATAATTTGAAATGCAACTGATTGATTTCCAGTCTAGTTAAATATGGATTCCAAAATTTATTGAAACAGGGAAAAGCTGGATCAGGTTGAAACTGAAAGATTAACAAGTGATCTAAATAAAAATTGAAAATAGCGAAATTTTGGAAGCATGGAATTCGATTCCAGACAGATTTAACTTTTTGAAAAAAACCTCGCTCATGCTGTTTTTTAAAAACATCTTCATCTACATATGCTGCTAGTCACTATTTTCAGAGATGAATTAAAGCCTTGCTTAGAAATCGTTTGGCAGATGGCTCGATTTCAGCATTTATTCTGCTAAAAGTAACATTTTATAATCCTTATGTGAATTATTTGTCATCTAATCTGCAGCAACAGAAGTCATATTAATGTTGCTTTAATTTGAATTATAACTGAAATGTATACTAGTAATATTTGAAATATTACTACGCAGTGCAAAATTTATTTTTTTAAATAAAGAATTTTGAGTTATTATTAATTAGTTTTATTATTTTCCCAATAATCATTTCAAAATTATTTGATGGCACGTTTGTACCTAATTAAATTCTATAGGAAAAAAAAGGCACATTGATCCGTAAAGATTCACCACATTGATTTAGGTAGATATGAGAAAACTAAAACCTCCACAGTAGAAATTCGATAATTTCTCAAGTTATGCTGTTTGTTAATTTTCGTTATAGATAACAGGCGTGCCTGTTATCTATATCTAAATTTAACGACGAAACAAATTTCATATACACACTGTCATACGCATGGGAAAAGAATTAAATAAAACGTCTTCTGTAATAATTTCTTTAAAAAGTTGTTGCGATGAATTATAATAAAATTTCCAATAAAAAAGAATTCGTAAGTCTCGGAATAAAAGCATTCAAATCAATAAATTCAACTAACTTGTTGTAAATATATCATGCAAATTTTTATAAATATCCGAATGATAAAAAAATGCAATATGGAACTCACAGGAAAGATTCTTTTATTGATCAGTCTTAGGGTTCTATTTTCAAAAAACAGATCGTTAAAATCTGTATATAGAATGATGCATCGGTAATTTTTTTATGGAGTTTATCACCCCAATTCTTCCACAGTTTGGATACAAACTTTGGTTTCATTCCGTTCATTAGTTTAAGTACTTGCCTCTAAGAAATAAAAGATATTTTATAGCCAACCTGTATTTTAAATTTTTTTCCTCAGATGAAGTGAAATGCATTGTGGTAGTATACTAAAAAGTTCGGATTGGAATGCTGATATAAAATACATCGTAAAAATATTTTAAAAATAAAGGATGCATATTTTATGCCATTTCTTTGGAGAAGATAAAAATATTTTATGGTACATTCCTTGGAAAAATCCGAAATAACTCTTTCAGTTTAGGTTTTGTCATGCGAACTGTCAACATTTCCGAAGATTTTTATTCAACTGGAATAGTTTCAGGCTGGCAAAGATGGAATTTTTCATTTTATACCTCACTCTTTTCCTGATGTATAAGAATATTGTATTATAAACTTTTGTGTTCTTGATAGCAATAAGTTGAATATTTTCATAACTTAATTATGAAGTAATTGACCAATTCAATAACATTTTCATTGCATAGTGTGGCTTCTAATAAAAATGAATTAAGGAATTTTATTCCTAAATTCTGGAATTATAACTGCAAAGCCAGAAAGTAACATTTTCTGTTTGAAAGTGCTGTATAACTAAACCTTATAAATAAGATGAAATCAGTTTACAAATTCAGACTGCGGAAAGAAATAGAATAATGAATTCTGCACAAAAAAGTAACACAACTCTTCGGAAGGTCATTTTGGCACTATAGAAGTAAAGTATGTCACAAAGAATGCACTGAAAATAGATACTACAACATTTAAATTATAGTCCTGTGATAAAAATTTGCCCAAACAGAAATGGATGAAATATAGCATGAAACTTACAAAAAGTAATCTTTTGCTGGTCAACATCGCTTCTGGCCTATGCTTAACATCTCCAATGCTTTGACCTTCCTTTTATATAAGATATTACATCGGTAAATTTTGGTACATTTTATTTTAATGAATTTTTATCCCTACTTCTGTTTGTTCGTGAAACGTGGTTTCATTTCGCTGCAGCATAAAACTCGAAAAAAGTAATCTAATACTTAACATTGATCTTCCCTGAACCAAGCCAAAAATTTCCAATAAATATTTTATTAATAAATAATAAATAATTAATAATTCCAATAATTATAATAAATATTAATTATAATAATAATATAATAAATTATATTAATATTATTATTATAATTATTTATTATAATATAATACAATAATTATAATAAATAATTTCCAATATAAATTTCCAATTTATATTGGAATTTATCAATCTCTGACCTTCTTTGTGTACAAGACATTATTACATCAATAGTTTCTCAACTCTTAGAAAATACTCTTGTACTGATCAACATTGACTATTCCTGAAACTAGCCAAAAAATAACCAATGCTCTGACCTTCTTTGTGTACATCGATACTTTCTAAATAATTTTTTGATGAAATTCCATGCTTTCTATGGTTTGTACATGAAATATAGTTTCATTCCGCCTTTTAGCAGATTTAAAAACAAGGAGTTATTTTATGGTTGAATATTGAATTGAAAAAAATAAGTGGCATATAATTAAAAATTATGCATTTTAATAAATGTAAACACACTTTATAAAAATTGATTTTATGAAATTTATTTAAAAATTACTTTTACTAACTATCAGAATTCAATATTAGTGTAATACGATAAATTATCCAATTCTAAAGTCCTGAAATGATAAAAAATCTGTTAAAATTTTATCTTATATACCTTTAAATTATGCTATTATGATCTGTGTTAAAAATTACAGCACAGATTTTCTTCTTTTTCATATGGGAATATCTTCTGCATCAGCCATATGCCATCATTTGATCTCTCACAGCCAGTAGCGACGAAGAAGATAAGAAATATTCTTTATAAAACTAACTTGAATCAACAAACAGTAAGAAATATTTTTGTCTATCTGCAAGATCATATTTTGTTTGTCTTATTACTATCTTAGCTGTTGAGCAATCATATATTTAGATTAACAATTTTTTTGATGTTAAGCCGGATGATAGTCTGGGCGACACATTTTCTAAATAGTAATAAACATACAAAAGTTAATGATTGCAGTCTTCAGAGATAAATAATTTATTTATATAGGTATTTATAAATTTTTCATACATTCCAGATAAATACTAGCTGTTGGATCAAATTTAAAATCATGCAAAAACATATATTTTTAACTTTCTTGCATATGAAGTATAGAGGAAATTCAAAAATTGGAAGAATCAAAATTTCAAATATCTCTAACTTTGAAGCACATTTTTCTCAATACATCTATATTTGCGAATACGATAGCTAAAAAGCCTCTTTGAACTAGACTGATAAGATTTGGTATGTAGGACTGGACTATTCTCAGAAAGTTTGTATGATTGCTGTTCTAGCATAAATGAACTCTAGAATTATAAAACGCAAAGAGTTAAGTAGATAAAATTTGGCACACAGGCTTAACTTTTAAAATATAAATAAGTATTAAATTAAAAAAAAACTCGTCAGCAATTGACCATCTGTAGGTTCGTAATTTTGCATGCATGTAAACGGAATAGCTCATAAAGGGGATTATTTAAAACAACGAAATTTGTGTACAATCTTGTGACCAAATTTAAAGTTTTGCATCAAATTCTGGTGTCAGTTAGACATCAAAAATGTTTCCAAAGTACATATTCTAACAATAGATTCAGTAAAGATTCTAGATTCACACCAAAGATTTAAAGTTCGAATCTATCGTCCACATGTGCCTTATGTTACTCTTATTCATATCCAATGGTTACAAGACCTTTATAGGAGAATATGCGTAATATTTTTGTGGAGACCATCCCATGCTTATTTTTTACATGGATTTTGATTTTTTTAAAAATTCAAAGTAAATAGTTATATGTCTCTCGACGTTTCACAATATCTTATCTTTATCAGAGAAACCAGCTGCTTATTTAAAAAAAAATAGAAATTTTAATTTTAATTAGGTGTGTGGTTTTGTTGGATGCACATAAGATTGCAGATTTTTTTCCAGAATTTGAAATTCACTTAGAAGAAAATAAATTGTAATAAGGAAAATCACTAGAAAGGAAATTATAAAAATTGAGACAAATTGCTTCTGACATTTTGTTGATTTAAAAACAAAAATTCTGAGTGACAATTTTAAAAAAGGGTACTTAAACAAGGCAGTTAAATTGCACTCATTTAATTTCTGAAAGAAGATATTATAGAATTAATTTTAAGAAAAAGGATGAAATGGTAATATAAATAGCATTTTAAGTTTCATCGTTTTTGTTAGAGAAAATTATTAATTATGAAAAAGATGATATTAATTGTTCTGGAGATATTTAAGTATTTTTAAAATATGGTTTAAGGTTTAAGATTACATTATATTTATTGAGACAATTTTATACTATTGGTTCAGATTTTAAATTATTAATTTTTTTGAGAATTAAAAAAAATGTCTTGATGAATAGTGAAGATGAGGATTGAATTTTAAAAAATTCTTTCACTCAAAATATTTTTTAAAATACTTGTTTGAAATTATGGATGAATGGCAGCTTTTCAATAAATTTTCCTAATACAGAATGTAATAATTCTGAAAAATATTTTTCAGCTATCAGTTGCCTTAATATGAGGTTTAAATTATGAGTAAATTAATTCTTGTTAGTAAAATGATGCTTTTTATTTTTTTTATACATTGCACAGTGTGTCATCTGGAAAGCTTTAATTCAGAATTTTTTCGCTAATTTTCTGTAATTTGATAATTAATTAAAAGAATTATTTATTTACTCTTAAACAAAGGAGTGAACTTTTTGATAAAACAATCAAATAAATAATTATAAGTCAATTTTAATTAATATCTAACATCAAAGATAAAATTTTAAATTCTTTTAAACAATCATTATATTTATTTATTGAAACCTCTCACTATTTTGTTTGAAAAATAAAATATTGAGCAGTTTGCAGTTATTATAAAACTGAATAACTTATTTTCATTTTAAATAAATTACATGACTTTGAATGATTTCATTTGAAATTTTGAAATTTATTTTTTAATTGAAGTATTTAAATATTAAATTTGTAACTTTTATATAAACTTTTTGTCTCCAATTAATTACTTTATTCTATTTATATTATAAAAATGTACATATTTATTATTTTTTACTCCTATTAACTTGATGAAAGGTGTAGATGTGATGTAAGGCACGCTTTATGAAAATAATCAGCATTTAAAGAAAGCTAAAATTTTGATTTAAGTTAAGAAAAATGAAGGTGATTTGATTAAATTTCATATTAAATAGAGTCAATAACTTTATATCAAATTTAAGAAAGGACAATGTATGCGTCTCAAATAACACTCCAATGACTTTCAAAAATGTAATTATGTATAAAAATTTTCCTACTGTTTTGAAATTTAAAAAATATCTCTTTAATTAATTTCCGTGGAATTTCTCTTTGAATCTCGACAATTTTTTAAGAATACTTATTTACCTAATGTTCAGCAATAATTTTCATTGCTGGTCAGAAATTCGAACAGTTTCCTTTTTTATCATATATTTAATTTCGTATGGTTTTAAAATCAAAGGCCGAAAGATTTTATTTCATACACTTATGAAAGGAATAAGAAAATAAAGTTCTGCAAGAAATTAAAATACAAATGGACAAAATAATTGTGTTTTTAATAACACCATAATATTATGAGACATGATTCCATTAGGAAAGTTTTTAAAATAATAAAACAAAAAGATAAAAAAATTATGAAAATAATGGATATTTATCGCAATTTAAATACTCTATTGAGAGAATCCATAGAACCACGTAATGCATAAGAAATTTAAACGCAATCGATATTCTAGGTGGAAAAGTAGATTGCCAAAACTGTCCAGTATATTATGCAAAGATTTACTATCAGTTGTAGAAAAAGTAAATCATAAATCAATTTACGTTGTTAGAACTGTATTCAAGTTTTAACAGCCATTCATATCATTTTGTGAAAATAACTTGAAAGGATATTTTTCTTTCTTGTTTAAAGTAGTCAAGAGCAAAAATTCAATAACCAGTCTTTTAAATAACTTTTTAATAAAGATTTGAGAATTTTTTTTTTGATTTGCATATTAAAAGTTGAATTAACGAAATGTAGTTAAATAAAAGTGATGAAAAAGTTCTGAAAACTAGTGTTAAATTTATTTTCTTCACACGTATGTCAGAATTTGATGTGGTTCATGATATTTTAGACACGAATTTTGGTTTCAAATCATTTTTGGGATTGTTATTTCGCGTATGTTTCTAGATTTTATCTCTACACTTTTCAATGAATATCGAACACAACTCACGTCTTGTATTTTCTTCAGTGTTATATTTCGGATGTAATGTTTTCGAATTGTTGATGTTTCAATATATATTTATCAATTCCTGAAAAGAGGCTTTCTAAAAATGTTGAAGACAAAATTAATCACCATTTCCTTTTTGAAAATGAAAAAAAAAGTTGAACTTTCTTTCAATTTATTTAATTATTTTTCAATATAAACAGATCAATTTTTAAAAATAAGCTTTCTAAAAATATTGAAGTATAAATTAATTGATATTTCTTTTTTGAAAAGGAAAAAAAAAGGGTTGAGCTTTTTTTTTTAATTTAAAAATTAATTTGCAATATATATTTATCAATTTCAGAAAAGAAGTTTTTAAAAGATATTGAAATTAACCATTTCTTTTTTGAAAATGAAATAAAGCTTAAGTTTTATTTTAAATCATTAAATTAATTAGCCAATATACATATATTTAGAAATTTCTGAAAAGAAGCTCTCTAAAGATGTTAAAGTCTAAATAAATTGATATTTCCTTTTTGCAATTAAAAAAAAGGAGAGCTTTTCTTTCAGTCCATTAAATTAATTTGCAATAAATATTTATAAATTTCTGAAAGGAAGCTTTCTAAGGATGTTGAAGTCTAAATTAATCAACATTTATTTTTTGAAAAGGAAAAAAAAGGTTGAATTTCTTTATTAAATTAATTAATTTTAGGGAATAAAGAATTCTAACTAAATCCAAGATTTACTCCTCTTTATTGTGGATTTTTTTGAATCATGCCATCTAATCTCAAAAAATCTTAAACGATGAATATTCCAAACAAGTATTTATTTCTCAAACTTTTCTTTTTAGTCTTAAAAAAAGAGGCATCAGATATTCCGATTTAACATACCTAAACTACAGAAGAAGTATCTTTTAAAGCGAGTCGATTTTTCTAACGTTTTCCTTTTATTCGAATGTCAAACAGTGCAAGTTGGAGAAGATTCTTGGAAACCGAATTATTCACGAAGGCTTTTAAGTATTCAACAACTTTAAAAAATTGCTAATGCTATCTTGGATTTTTCCAAGAAATGAATAAACTTACTTTTTATCTCGCTTTGTTCATATTTTTGAGACAAAATACTTTTTGTTTTGTCACGGTGGTTAATAGAGTTACAACGCTTAGAAGTTGAGAACTTTTCTTGTTCTTGCCATATATTTCAAGATCTGGTAAAATTCCAAATTGTATTGAATATTGCAGCTAAATATATACACGAAATGGTAAATAATTTTTGTGTTCTTTCAGCTTATTATATTTATTTATATTATTATCATTTTTTTGCGCTTTTAGGAAATATATTTCCCATAAAAATTATCAAAGACTGTCGCTTTGGATTTTTTTGAATTTATGATATTTTAAAATCAGACATTCGTAAAAAAGCAGTGATTTGTAAACAAAGTTTGTAACTTTTATTCCATTTTTAATTACGTTGTTTCAAAATTTTGGTGGCTTCTGTAACAATTTAACCAAACATTTTTGAATAAATGAGACTGATAATTCGTGATGTCTTTTTGGAGTTAATAACCATACAACTGTTTTCCTATATTATTCTTTTATAAAAGCAGTCTTTGCATGGTACGGAATTAAAAAAAAATCTTTAAAATAAACATCCATTTAGACTTTTAAAATGCAAAAATATCTCCCTATATATATGGCACAGAAATCGAACTTACTACTAATTGTGGAATGGTAGCAATCATATATACACAAAACATCATACGAATTTTGGACTGCTTCATTCATTGAATATCTTTACTGCTGTACTAAATCAAATGCTTAAGTAATTAATAAAGTTACAAAATACAATTGCTGGAGTCCTGGCTTAGGGGTAGCTTGTCTTCCTCGTGATCAGGGCGTCCCGGGTTCGAGTCCCGGATCGGGCATGGTTGTTCTGTGTTCTATCTGTTGGGTGTATGAATGAGGCCCCTATGTAAAAAGGGGTTGTGCAAGCGGATGCATGTGTCACCTTCATTTGAGCTAGAAGTCAGACTTCTGCCCTCTGGGTGTTCAAGGGTCTTTACTCTCAGTAGCTACTGCGCCCCCTTTCCGTGGAAACACGGGCACGACATCATCAT
>JAPMOQ010043853.1:2404069-2414453 GCA_026543055.1 Argiope trifasciata | reverse complement strand
ATGCAATTGATATTTATGCGTTGTTATGGTATATAATGAAGGCTAATGAGGGTACCATTACATAAAATACGTAAAATTTTTCGCTTTGTGAACCAAAATAATTTAACTTACTTCATCTGTCTGCTTTCAATAGACGAGCTGCGGTTCAGTTTCGTGATCAAGATGCGAACGATGTTAACCATAAACACGCTGTTCACCTGCAAAAGAACATTCAAATATTAGAAAGTTCTTTATTTTTTTTTTTTTGGCAAAACATTTTTCACAAAATTAACTAAGAAGGGTTATTTTAAGTAACTTGACGAGGAATAGAAAACTTAGCATATTAGAATGGATTGGTTCAAATTTTAAAGATGATTTGAAACTGAAAGTTTTGCATTGCACCTAGAAGTATATATTTAAATTAAAATTATCGAAGCACTAATGATTATAAAATCTCAAAGAATTTATGTATGCTTTTCTTTTGAGAGAAAGACATGGTTTTTTAAAAATGTATCAAAATAGCAAGAGCTGAGGTATATCATCTTACACAGAAATATTTACAATAGCGATGCCAATAATTTTTCTTTATATTGCCCTATAAATATTTCTGCTGTGAAAAGAAATTTCTATACATAAGAAATAGAAAAAAGCCCAAGAATATCCACTTGAAAATTTATAGCTAGAATATTTTTCTTTGTCATGGAACTGCATTCATAAAAGGCTGTTCCCTATTTTGCAACGTTAAAGAAATTTTGGTGTAGAAAAGATCAGTACAGATTATAACGGAAATCACAATGAGCTCAGCATGAAAAGACTGGTGACATAAACTGATGAAAAGGGAGTATTAAACCATCAAATATTTGGTTCCAGTTGAAAAAATATGAAAAAGTCTTTATATTTGAACATTTTTAATGTAATTAATTAAAAAAAAGAATAAAATCGTGTCAGATAGAAAATTCCTCATCTGAATAAGAAAAGGGCACCAATAAAAAACACCAAAGCTATTTAGCTGAAATTCTGGACGATTCCTGATTTTAATTGTTCTTCATCAATATCTTGAAACAAAAGCTTGATAAAATGCCGGATGCATAGCATACCGTGCAACCATGATGATACATTAAAAAAAAATACGGAGGCATTGTAATAATATAGTATTATTGTAAGTTGTGGTAGAAATAATATTTTTAATAGTATTTAAATGAAATAAGTAGCATTTTTGAACAATGCGAATTTTTTTTTTTTACTTTTAGAAAATAAATTATATAGTTATGTGAATGACTAACATTTTCCTTCGAAAACAATGTATCTGATTCCATTCTATTTTTAAACGGTAACTAAAACTAACTAACGGTAACTTTGATAAAAACAATATTTAGAAATTAATTACTAGATTAAAAATATAATTTTATAAATTATATAGGAAGTCGGAATTCAATTTTTATATTATTTAATATATACAAAGGTATCATATATCTATAAACTTTTACATGGTTATATCGAAAATAATTATTTCTTCTTTTGCTGACTGGTTATAAAGAGTATACATAGATGAAATTTAGGTTTTTAATGTTTCGTTCTGAAGCTACGCTGTCGCTTTTTATGAGTTTTTATAAATTTTGTACGGAAATGATTAAGATAAAGATAAAAATTCGATACTTTTTTCTTTTCTTCAAAGCAGGCTCCATATTAATAGTAAAAGACTATAGTTCTTTTCAGATTCGCATAAATTATCGATTATTTGCTGTGACTTTTATCTTTTAATCAAGCATTTTTCTTACCAACAGAGCGATAACCATTGGGCCAGTGAGAATCCAAACGTAGCTTGATTTTCCGTATCCTTTCCAACATGGTGTATGCAGTTCTTTAGACATCAAGAAAGCCCAGGTAGAGACGAAAACGAATGGCAAGCCTGCAAATAAGACGTCACATGATTAAGTGTTCCATGAAGGAATAAATTTACAAGCAGAAAAAATAAACTGAATATGTAGATGCTTAGATAATTTTAAAATAGATTTTGAAGCAATATTTTGTTCCATAATTGATGATACATAAGTGATATACTCTTTGACTAATATTTAAGTCATGGTAAGAAATGTTTTAAATACTTGTCACCAAAGTGAAGTTGTGATTTATTTTTCGGGTGGTCGCAAAGATAAGATAAATGTATATACGTATATTTTTACAACAGGTAAAAGTGCGATTGAGATAAAAAAAATAAATAAACTCCAGATTAGAAATAATTTTTTTTGTGAAATTATGCTTTAAAATAATAATTTCTTTTCATCACAAAAATTATTTTGGGCTCATAAAACCTCTTCTTCTGTTGTAAATATGACAAAAGTGAGCTATTTGTCTGTGAAAATATTCAATACGTCAAGTGGGTAGATACAGACTCGGTTTTTGAAATATGGGTCATGACTTTTAAAAATTTGGGAATCCTTGATTAAAACCATTGAAGGTAAATATATATTTTAAATTAGAAATATGTTCTAAATAACGTAAAATATTATATTTTTTGTTGTTTGTGTTAAAAAGTCTATGGTTGAAAAGATTACGAATAATTTTTATGTTCACCTATTCTATTTGTTATATACAGTAAAATATTCTTTACACTAGTTTTTTTAAGTAAAAAAGATTAAGCCCTTTTATGTTCATATCTGACAGAATTATAAAATTTTGAACTTGTCACTTTAAAACCAATTCACTAAAAATGCTGTAATTTGGAATGAATTGAAACTGTCTTATATTCAATAGTTAATAACTCTGTCAATTATGTTTGCAGACGAGCAAACTTTTTTTTTTTAAAATGATAGCTTGATCATGCATATAACTTTATTAAATACCACTAACTGGATCAAGGGAATGTACTAAAATATTCTTCTTCTTAATTCTGAAACTAGAATATTGACGGATTCAAGCAATAAAAAATTATGTTCTTTATGTCATTTAAAGCATGCTTCTAATCAAAACTATTTATTCACATTTTGTTAGAATGAAAAAAAAAACTGTATTGAAAAACGTTTTAATAATTAATGATATTGATTAAAATTTTGTCTTTTGATAAATAATAATTAAATATTTTTTAGATACATTATTAGAAAAGTTTCCGGAGTCAAGTAATGAAATTATCCATTTCCGAGTTTTCAAAATTAATCATCAGTATTTTATTTATCTTTGTAAGCATTTTCTGTACGTTAATATAATGCTTTGAGTGTAAAAAATTTTTCCATCCTGTGATTTTTTACGAAACATAATTAAACATAAAAAAGATATTTGTTTGCCATTGCCATACATTTTAAAAATTAAGTTTGCATTAAAAAATGGTTCACATAAACTTACATTTTCGCTAGTTAAAATATAAAATTCAGGAGTAAAAATCTACCGTTAAGTCCTATATAAAATGTTAATTCTATACATTAATGATGCTGTTTCTGTTTTTTTATGTTTTATTTACAATACATGAGGTTATACTTAAAACATAAACATCTCAGTTAAGGAGTATTCATCAAATCTAGTCTGTTAAAAAGTTTGAGGGGTTACCTACATAAAAAATGGTAAATGATGTATAGTAAATATTAAAAAAAACGTGAAAAACAATTTTTCTTTCCGACATTAGCTAAAAAATTATTACCATTCCCTGCACCTGAAAAAAAGCAGATATGCAAATTTTGCATGATTAGAAATGTGTATGACATGTGTAGAAGCTCACTATATATTTACTATTTTCTTCTAAATACATAGTAATGATTTTTAATATCAGAATATTATTTTATACCGCAATTCTTATGACCAAACTTGAGACATCCGTAAGGCAGACATTTAACCACCTCACTACAAATATCTGAGTATATCAGAAATGCAAAAAAAAAATAACCCACAGATATATACATTCCTCTGCATTAAGGTAGAATGTTATACAAAATAATGCCCAGCGAATGTAAAAACAAGCATAAAAAATGTAAACCGAGTAAAAGATAAATATCGAAAATTAGAAAATAAAGTAAAAAGCGAAAAAAAAAAATGAATACGTATTTTCTTATGCAATATACATTTAACCGCCTCAACATAAACGGAGTTATATAAAGTGAGTGAACACGTTGAAAATGTTATCAAAAATTATGAAAAGTGATTGAAGTTGAAAAACAAAAATTCATCAAATAAGCTAACTGCACTGATATTACTGAGAAGAGAATGTTTGAATTTTAAGGTAGTATAAACAAGATTTTCTGGAGGCATGTTCTAAAATTCAGAAAAATACTTAAAATTTGGAATTTGGAAAAATGCCCTTTTAGTAACTCTTTAAAATACTCTGAAATCAATAAAATCCAAATAAATCAATCATCTTTAATCTAAATTAATAAAAGCTCGAAGCACTATAAGACATGCCATCCGTATAAAGATTTGGACATTTCATATGCTTCTAAATTCTCTTATTTTTCTCAGTTTTAGATGTTATAAATTCAACTTAGAAATTATAGACTTATTTTAAACTTGTCCTCTGACTAATTTCATAAAATAAAATAACTTTGATATAATGACACGATGGTAACTATTTTTTCGTATTAATACTTTAACAACGGTAAGAAATTTTCAAATCTAAGTCAATTCCTTTTAAAGCTCCCTCGCCCCCAATTTAACTGAGAAATCGTAAAGTATAAATGTATTTTGGCTAGAATTCAAATGTAAATCAAACATATAGATGGAGAAGGAAAAAATGAAAAATATGTTAAAGAATGTTAGTTTTCACTCCGAATGGTTCAGGAGCAAATAGATGAAAATAAAAATCATTTTCCGAAAACTTAAAAAAATGGTTTTTTCAAGACTTGTTTGGATAAGCGTCTTATCTGAGAAGAAGCGTTAAAAAAGGCTCAAAATGAGTATTTTATTGCCCGTTGACAAAATACCCAAAGAAATTTAAAAGAAACCCCAAGGAAATTTAGTTAAAAGTAGATAAACTTTTTTGACGATTTTGAAATGTAGCCTTTTTTTTTCTAAAATTTTTATATTTGCTTTGCCCTTAACCCACAACTCATTGTATTGAGCTAGCTCTCAGATTTAAATTATATTTTGGAATTGGCGATAATGATGTTAAGTTTCTTTAATAAGATCAATTCCTATTAATTTGGTTGTTTTTTTACAATGAAGATCTTTTAGAAAGACACAGTACACTTTGTTTAATACTTGATATCGCTTTGATATCAAGTATGAAATAAAGTATATACCTTGTAGTAAAGTATATACCTTCTCTGAGAATTATACACTGCCTTTATTTAATTCTCAGAGAAAAATGCCGATGTAAAAAGCCAACTCTTTGCAGAAAAGTGTCGATGTAAAAAAAATTGAATCACTTTCTTCTCATCATTCTGTTTTTTATCAATGAGCAGAGGAGGAATCAAGTGGGAAACATAATTTCCATTTTCTTTAAGAAAATAATATTACACTACACATTTTATCTTCATCACTTTAGTGGAGGTATAAATCACATAATATCGTTTCGTGAGATTGAAAAGGCAGAGTAGAAAGATGGATGCAAGTGTTTAGATGCCTGAAAGAGCTGACAATTAATCTTCTTGAATAAAAATATCATATATAATAAATTGGAATAATTCCTTCTGTGAGACAACTATTGAACTTCAAATTAAATTGGCATGAATCAATATAGATATAGTGCCGTTTGATCACAAATTTATTCCATTTTTCATTTGATTCCGGCAAACAAAATCTATTAATCTGAATATTCATATCCGAAGTCTTATAATATGAGTATCAAAATATGTTTTCATTTTGATTAATCTAACTTTATGCATCACAATACTTTTAAAGATTAAAACCATTATATATTTCACAATGCACGTTTATATAAATGTAAAGTGCTGTATATGTTTTAAGTTATTCTGATAATTTCATTAAAATTATGGTAAGAAAGCTTCGAAAATAAAATTAATGCCGTTAACCCTTTCAAGGGCGGTGACATACTCCATATGTCACCTTTTTACATTTTTTTTAAAACTAGATAATCGCGTTGAAATAACTACATAAAATTTCCTAACGTTTTTTAAGTCTTTATCTTGCCAATAGACGGCAGCACGAGTCTTAGAAAGTATTCTGTTTCCACACAAAAAATTCAAGATGGAAGCATGTTTTCATATGATGTAATTTGTCTTCATTTTATTCCGATAAACTTTATTTTCGAATTCAAAAAGCTCATTTTTTTGCGTCATTCATGTTAAAAAGCGACATGAATCCCTAAAACTGCTTTCATTTCATAAAAATACCTTCTAATTACGAGTTGCATATTTGTGAATTCGCTCCAAAACATGTTCTAGATGCGCGGTGACATACCCAGTATGTCACCTACCCCCCAGCCCCCTAAGGACCTTAATTTTTTTAAACTGTAAATTACATGTCAGTAATAGGATATAATCAGATTTAAATAATTTTTTCGAAAAAAAAATCATTTTTGGCATAGTGCCCCTGAAAGGGTTAAAAAACACAGTTTTGAATTTCAAAGTAGAACAGAAATGATTTTTGTGTAATAAAAGATTTCGAAATCAGTGGAGGAAAACTTAAAAATTTGGATTAATTTTGAACTAAAAATATATATATATATATAAAATCTTTTTAATTAGCATAATTATTGAAGAAATAACTACTTACCAAATTAGACAACTGTCTGACCAACGACCTGTACTACGTCATTAAATTAAAACTGGAATACATTGTAACGATATCATCCGCGTGTTGTGTAATTACTTAAAGGTGAAAAATTTTAGATTATAATAGTAATTTTTGTAATAATAATATTAATTTTAATCTACACTCGCTTAATAAAAAGTCTTGCATTTAACCTTGCCTAAATAAAATGTCTTTTAAGAAATTATTTTATGGACATCTTAAGTTTTTTTTATATGAATGAAAACAACAAAAAGAATGAATTTGAGTTTAAAACAATTATAAGCATCTTTTCAACTTAGATATAAAAACTCAAGAGGGTGATCTCTTCAACATTTTCTCACATATACTTTAATTTCCCATCCTAGAGAACATGTGTCATGGCTTTGAAGTCTATTAATTATGAAATATGAAATTTTGACCTGAATATACCATTTTTCCTGGTTCTATCATATGTTCGACCAGCCGCTCCTTTGAAAAGTTTTTACTTATAATTTGATAGAAAAAATGTGATATTAAGATCGTATGAGAAACCGTCAACCACAAATCATTTAAAAGTTATCTTTGTCTCAGATAAAGGTAATTTAAAAAAATGTGTTTGTCGAATTCAAGGAGGTCTGAAAAAGAAGATAAGCCAAAATCTCGAATTCGGATTCTTTGACGACTATTATACTTTCTACATACTTTCTACATAGGAGAAAGTAAAAAGATTGAATAGAATTATAAACCGCACGATTCATTAAATAAAAATTAACCCGTAGTAATATAGGGTAGCAAAAATGGCATCTACTTGAATAGTAAAAATAGAATTATACATGGGTATAATCTTCTACACTTATAATAAAGCTCAATGTGTGTGTGTGTGTGCGTTGGCGCTCTACAGGCCAGACCGTTGGACCTACAGCTACTAAGTTTGGTACATGTATACCTTGGAAGTCGGGAATGTGCACCTCGGAGCCCTCTTTTCGAATTTTTAATTAGAATTTGAATTAATTAAAATTTAAACCAAATTTTGACGTTTTTCTGCTATAACTTCCGAAAATATTATTGCACAAACATGACTTTTACATCAATTTAAAGGTAAAGAAATTAGCTTTCTAATGGTATCAATGTTTTAATGTAAAACTCAAGCTACTATTTTAAACGAATTTTTAAAGAAATATTTTAACCATGTATTTTAGCACCTGACTGGATAAAATAAAAGAAAACAATGACGGAAGTTCAAAGTAAGAAAAAAAAAACAACTATCATCGCAGATTAAATCTAAAGAAATGCAACTTTTAGCACGTGACTTGATAAAATAAAATAAATATAAAATGTGATATTTTCTTTAAAAAATGCAAGGCAAAGGATTCTATGATCGTTTGCAATATTTAAATCATTGATTCAATAAATTATCTTTATTTATACAGGATTGAATTTATACAGGATATGCATTCGAATTCCGGTCCATTGGCCAAATGTAAAATATTATTAATAGGCATATACACTGAAGTGACAAAAGTCATGGGATAGCAATATGCAAATATACATATGGCAGTAGTATCGCAGCGAAAATTTATAAATGCGCAGTTCGTTTTCCAGAGCTTTCATTTGTGTTCAAGTTATTCATGTGAACAGGTTTTTCGTGATTTATGGCGGCACGACGAGAATTAACAGACTTTGAACGTGGAATGTTAGTTGGAGCTAGACGCATGGGTCATTCCATTGCGGATATCGTTAATGAATTCAACATTCCGAGATCCACAGTATCAAGAGTGTGGCGAGAGTATGAAATTTCAGGCATCACATCCCATCATGGACAGCTCAGTGGGCGTCCACCTGCACTTAACGACCGATACCACCGATGTCTGTGTAGAATGATCAATGTTAATAGACACGCAACACTTCGTCAAATAATTGCAGGAATCAATGTGGGACGTACGAGGGACGTGTCCGATAGGACTGTGCGGCGAAATTTGTCTTCCTTGGGCTATGACAGCAGAAGACCGACTCGAATGCCTTTACTGACAGCACGACATCGCCTGCAGCGACTCTCCTGGGCTCGTGAGCATATCGACTGATCCCTAGACCAGTGGAAAATCGTGGCGTGGCCAGATGAGTCACGATTTCAGTTGTTGCGAGCTGATGGTAGAGTTCGAGTGTGGCGCAGACCCCACGCAGCCATGGACCCAAACTGTCAGCAAGGCACTGTTCAAGCTGGTGGTGGCTGCATAATGGTGTGGGCTGTTTTTACATGGCATGGACTCGGTCCTCTGGTGCAACTGAACCGATTATTGACTGGAAATGGTTATGTTCAGCTGCTTGCAGATCACTTGCAGCCATTCATGGACTTCACGTACCCACACAACGATGGGATTTTTATGGATGACAATGCGCCATGTCACCGGGCCAGAACTGTTCGCGATTGGTTTGAAGAACATTCCGGAGAATTCTAGCGCATGATCTGGCCACCTAGATCGCCCGATATGAATCCCATCGAGCATTTATGGGACATCATCGAAAGGTCCGTTCGTGCCCAAACTCCTGCACCATCCACACTTTCACAATTATGGACGTCTGTTGCACTTCGCCGGGCAAAAGGAGGACCGACACGATATTAACAGTCATCCAATGACTTTTGTCACTTCAGTGTATATTGTTTAATACTATTAATTTGATCTAAATGAAGTAAATAATTACATTTTATGTAGTTTGAGCCAAACAATGCATTTATGAATAATGAGTTTTAGATTTCTTCATACTTTGCTCTGTGAGTCATATTTTACAAAATATTTTAATTAATATTTTAAATAAAAGTTGCTACATCAACCAGTCTTCTAAATCAATCATTAAAACTGACTGATTTATAAAATTAAAGAATATTATTATGAAAACGTGTTCTTTTAGAACTTTTTGTCCATCATCTTAAAGACAATATTAATTTCAGGCCAATCAATGCCCGGAATTACTTCAAGGCTAATGAATATGGGGTTTAATTGAAAATTTTAGAACGCATTACTCATGGCGAACCAGCTGGTCGCCAAAGTCGGCTAGTCTTATACATAAACCTTTTAAGATTGGGTAAAAAAAACCCCTGTTTCTGATCAATAGGGAGCTATAAAATATCTTGGGAAGTCGACTGCTGTGTAAAGAAATTGGTAACTTCCGCTTCAAGGCCAGGAATTCATCCTCACAATTAGGTATGAGATTGAAAGCGCCATTGTAAGAAAGAAAAGTTCTCATTCTCGGAAACTACTCTTTTTGTCTCTAATGTACTACACTTAATGAAAGGTGAGCCTGGATTCAATAAGAAATGAGTTGCGTGGAATCGAAATATTATTCGCTTTTTTTTGTCCTTCAATGAACGTTTCATCGCCATTTAACTGGTCCATTGAGTTTCACAACGGAGATTAATGGTTTAGCAACAAGGGTAATGGCCATAAACATGTAATATTGTTTTTTAGACCAAAGCGGTACAAACAGATAACGCAATTTTGCTGGGTTTCTTGTATTTTAGATCTACAATTTATTCGGGAGCCAAAGAGTGTTTCAAATACTAATGTGTTTCAGGAGTAAGCTGTTAAATGCTGATTTTATTGTTGAAACTTGCAACTGTTTCTTCAAATGATACGAACACATGTAAATGTGTATAGTTTTATGAATTGATTATTTGATGATTGAATATTTTACGTATCACTTTTCAGAATAATAATAAAAAATATTTCATGTTTATTTAACATTGGCAGCAGAC
>JAPMOQ010043853.1:2381737-2404059 GCA_026543055.1 Argiope trifasciata | reverse complement strand
CTATTCATAATAGATATCTTCACTGATCTATTGGACAAATTTGATACGTATATATAGTTTTGATCTCAAAACACTATATGAAACATTTATCCACGCATTTGAATTTTTGATTTTGTGGCAGAACAGATAGAAACGTTTTCTATTATAGAATTTTTATCCAACTTCAAAATTTGGAATTTTGACACACACACACACACACACACACACACACACAATTTGGAGTAATTGGGGTAACGGTGGTGTAATACAAATATAACAGAACAGAACAGTAACTGCTGTACTACAAATATAACAGAATAAAATTTATAGTATTATTAAACAGATACTTTGCATACTATCCTGAATTTTCTATTTTTAAACTTATAAAGTACGTTGCAGCATATTCTTATTTGAAAACATCCAAACTTTTTTGGAGTAATTTTGGAATAAATTTGGAAATTTGGAGGAAATACAGTATTATAGATAGATTTTCAAACTTGTAATTAGTTTCCTTTTTGAGTTCTTGTGAGATGGATAGAATAGATACAATCCTCAAAACGGATTATTTGGTTCCTGGGAGATCTGACGTACTAGTGAAACGGGCACAGAGAATTAAACGTTTCGGTCTAAAAATCAAATTGCCCCAATTGCGATTATATGATTAACACAGTTAAATTTCTAACAATAATAATTTCTAAAAACTATTCATGGTGAGTCAAATAATCCATTTTTAAATCTGTAGTGTAGACGTAGTATTAAAAATTTTTAAAAGAGGAAAAAGTATTTTTGTTTAAAAAAAATAAGAGAATTAATCCTTACAATTATTTAAGTGTCAATTAAACTTAAAGTATCATTTGACGATTCTTCAAAGAATTAATACATTTGGACTTATAGAAATCTCAGCAAAGAACAGTTTTGCTGAAGTATATAAGATATCAGGATTATCAAAAAACTATCCAAAATCTCAAAAATTTGACTGATTTGCGATTAAATGTTACAATTTTTTTGCATACGAAATCTCACGATCTGTAGTTACATCCTCAAAGACCCTTTCCTTATCCTCTCTTCAAAGTTTGAGAGTAATTTGAAAATTCTTATTCAACTGTACATTTCCATGGATAAAACTTTATAATTATCTTGAGCTCCAATTGCTGCACTGGTTTGTCAATTTTATATCCTATGAGAATTCATGCCACTTTAAAAAAGTCAAAAAGTTATTTGCCTATGCCTCCTTTCGAGAGAGATCTGCTAGCGAAATGTTCGAAATATAGCAATTTTGTCAGCTTTGAGAGCCAATGGCAAGCATAGCAATTTCTATGTTTATGGAATTCTCTATGTTTATTTTGTAAGAATAATTTTAAAAATGTATAGATTTCTTTAATGTATATATGGTTCGTCGAATGTTATAAACACAAATCATTAATAATTTTATTATCGTTGGTATTATAGATGGTGAAAAGTAATAATTTAAGATAAAGCTGAACTGATAATAGTAAAAGTAATAATTTAAAATAAGGTTCTTCGAAACTGGAATTTTCAAGTGAAGGAAATGAAAAGTTAAAAATAAGGTAAAATAAAGCTGATAAAGGGGAATCGCAGCAAAAATAATCTCATTGTAAACAGAAGTCCATTGCTTCCACACCAAAAGAATCTCATGACAATAAACGTATGATCTTTTATTTTTGGTTCACAAAGTTTCATCTAAATAAATAGAGAGAGAGCTATTAAAAATCTGTGTGGATCGATTCCCGAACAAAGTGGTCTGTTATTTCTGTTTCAAGCAAAAGTATTCATTCTTACTATTAAACAAAAGACCAAAAATGTCCCAGAGCTCCAAATAAAAGTTTGTATTCACTATAATATTTCTCCCAGAAACTAAAGCACTGCTCTTAAAGGAAAGCTTGGGGAAGGTGAGCGCTGTTTCAGGAAGAACGGAGTTGTGTAAAATTGAAATACTCGCTTTTCTATCCTCCAATGAACGTTTTATATCTATTAAAATGGTTCATTAACTTTGAGAAGGAGATTAATGGTTGAGAGGTGTGTTACAAATCATTGACAGTGCAGTTCCTTTTTTCCGGAGGTAGAACGTCGATAATAGATCGTGTGAATACTCAGACATATACTAACTTAAGAAAAATTTCATCGGCCAACAAAAGTGTTTTGAACAGTAATGAGCTTAGTACAGATAGGATGGATATTTATTTGTTATTTTTGATTTGCAATTATATATTTCAAATATCGTGAATGCACGTAATTTTTAATTTTAGGTTCTGTATGGAGATAATATTCTCTTATAATAGTAAAATTTTTATCTTTAAAAGTTGATAGAAAAAGTTAATTTAGAATTTCTAAATTTTTTAAAAATTAAAAATCGTTCCCACTTTGTTTTTAATCCTTATTTGTCTAGAATTAAATACAATATTCTCTGTTGTATATTATATTCCTTATATTATTGAAATTTCTGTAATTAAACTCTGATAGAATACATCCATTGCTTTGAAAAGTTTTATGAGTTAAAAATCAATTCCTTTTGTTTTAAATCCTTATTCGTTTAGAATTAAATTATTTACGCCGGATTTAATGACGAAATAATTAAAATATTCGTATCATTTTAATATATAACTTGTTGCATTGACACAGAAAACCTGTATCTGTTCTCTAGTATCTCATGTTAAACTTATATTGCTGACAACAAATTAATCTAGAAATTAATAATAGTTCTAGTGTTAGAATTAAAATCTGATTATAGGAAGAAATATGAAAAAAATATATTTATAAATAAATCTTTTTGTTATTTCATAAGTAGCATTTGCATTATGTAAATTAGCACTGTCATTTTGAATTTATTTATGATTTACGATTTTCATGAAAAGGCAAATGGCACGGCAAAGAATCAGATTTGTATTCAGGGTATTATAGAATTGTTTTTTGAAGAGAGTGAGAGAGAAGAGAAAAGAATAGTTTGTTAGCTTGGCAAAATAATTGTTGATTTTAAAGTACAGATTTTGAGTCGACTACTGTTCGATTTAATCATGATAAATTCGAAATATATTTTATTTTTCTGAATTTTTTTAGTACATTAATTTGAGTAGAGTCTAAAAATAAATGTTCTTGGGGTTTTTAAAATGTTTTGGTTTTATTTTCAAAAACATAACAATGAGCATGAATTTATTCCGCTATAGTACTATTTTGATGAAAGGAAGGATTAAGAAAGGTTTTTATATCATGGTTGAGAGCCTAGGTTCGAAACTTGATTCTCACAAAAAACCACAGTTTATGCAAATCTAATTAAATCAGTAAGGACAAATATCTTTCTGCGTATTCCATTCGAAACTTTTCCTTAGGTATCGTACTCGACTTCTGCCAAAACTTCAAATTTACTAAATATGTACTGGATCCGACTTAGCTTAATTGGGGTACTGGTGGAAAACTTCTTTGAGGGCACCCGCTTACTTAGCAACTTCAGTGACGAAGAATCGTATTTTATGGAGGTATTTAAATTTTAAATAAGCCAAACAGAGACCCGTATTTTTGTGAAAGTATCGCATTTTGAGATATGTAAAAATACAGGCTTTTGATTGACCAAATTTTTCCATCGTAATTATGAAAATTCAGCTGAATTCTGCCCTAGAAAGCCATGAATTTATGAAATATAGATTTTTATATTTGATATTTTGTTTAAAAAACGTTCAATAAAGAAGAAAACGTAAAATAAATTTCCTATTGTAATGTAGGGGTCTGATGTAACTGTCCCTAATGTATGAAAAAAATTCTGCATCAAACATATAAGCAAAGTAAATCAATTTTATTTCGTTATTACTTTTCAAGAATGTTATGGAAGCGGTTTATATGCAATAAATTGCGAACCAACAAAACTTTTAAGAAAAATAAATAAATTATAGCTCACGCCACTAACATTACTAAAAAAGGTTATAGATTATTAAAGTTTTTCTCTGTGAGTAACCGAAATAAATATTAATAGCAATGTTATTTTTCAAATGATATAATCAATTTCTTAAATCAAACTGAATTATTCATTATTTTCAATCATGAAAACCATTGTAAAAATGCGATGGTAATGGTTACTGAAGTTTTGCTGTTTAATAATCTAAGTTGTTGTTTAATAATGTTTCGCTTGATAAATGATGATCTTGCGAAAAACATTATTTTTGTTTGGGCGTTTTACGAGAATTAATATTAAAATAAATGAGAAAAGGCATAGTATTTATTTTGATACCACGCGTAGTGGTACTTTATCTTCTCATTAATCATTTTTTTACAAATTAATAAGCAATTTTTTTTAAGCCATCGCAGTTTTTATTTCATCATATTACCAAAAGTATTGAACAGAAGGGGAAAAAAGAATATTATACCGCAATTTACCCTAGTCTGTAGTCTATGTGCACACTTTTTTTAAAACCTTAAGTAACGTTTTTGCATTAGCTTCATGAGCACAACCCCCCCCACCTCCCACCTAAGTTGCACTGAATTACCCCAAAATGCTGTTTTCTAGGTATTTACGTTTTATGTATAAAATGGGAGTTTTTTAATTTAAATTTCTTTTTTGTTGATAGCCGTCTCATATTCATTTAGGCACTCTTGACGAATTTTTATGCTGTAGTAGCTCGATTACATGTCTAACCGTAAAAATCGCAAATTGCTACAGTTTGAGATGAAGCGTATTTATATTAAGTAAAAAAAAAAAAAACTAAGTTGTTGAAAATGGTTTTATATATAAAGCGCAAAAGAAAAAAAATCCTTTGACGAGGTAGATGACAGAAGTTCAATATTTTTTATTTAATTAAATGTCATCAGGGAAATATTAGTTTTGTATGTGTTCATTTTATATTTTTCTAAAGTCAAGAGAAATTTTTATATGTATCTAATAGTGAATATTTTTACTTCTTCGTATACGATAGAAATTATTATAATTGTATAGTCAACGCATGACTGTTCCATTAATGACAAAGCATGAGTTGGAACTTTCATAAGTTTTATTCACACACATATATGGGCACGGAACTTTCTAAACTACCACACGGGCACAACACAACACAAAGAGAGAGAATGTGTACATGTTGTCGTATGAACATCTCGAATACATCTGGTAAGAGAAATAAATTTTCTCTTTTTTCTATCGGAGGGAATCAAAACTCTAATAATAATGTTTAAAAAATACGATCTGAAGAATCAAACTTCCACTGAGCTCTTTAAAAATAATTTTTGGAATTTTCTTCACCTCTTTTCATGAACACACCTTCAAAACGTTTTGAGTTAGGCAAAGGAAAATTGCTATGTAGTTACACAAAATTTACAAATTGCTGTGAAACTGTGAACGAAATCTAATCTGAAGAAGTCTGTTTGCCTTGTTATTTGTGGCAATTGAACTCGGTTAGCTACAAAATGCCAAATCCGTATGCATGTATTTCTATTCATTGATTTAACAGCTAAATTTTGAGCTACAACCTTCAACGAATGGGCAGCCTGTCGGTCTATTCATGCTCATGATAATTCTTACTCATATGGCAATTAAAAAATGTTATATTTTAGATAAATGAAATTAGACATATAATTTTATTATTACACTTGCATTTCTGTGCAACATCTTATTTTAATCTATCTAAAAAAAGGCATTCAAGATTGACAACCAGAAGTTTTTCGCTATATTGTGCAGCAAGCGTGCAGTACTCATGAGCGAACTTTGCAAATAAAAATCTGAGCACAAGATCTACCCAAGAGCCACAATCTTGTTAATGAAAAAGCGTAAAAAGTCAGAAAATTTAGCGAAACTCAAGAAAGAAACAAACAAATTTCTTTTTATGATTTTATACCATTATACAAATGGCATATGCGAAGAATTCTTTCGTTTTATTTGATATAAGCAAGATGTAAATTAAAATGATTCCACCCAAACAAAATAAAAGTTCTATCTGATGTAATTTGTAAATTCAGTAGACAGTTAAAAAAGATTAACATTTAGCAAATATGTCTTCGAAATTTAGTTTTGATTTTTGTTTGTTGATTTTACTTTATTTAATAAAAATAATTTGAGAAAAGGAGTGAAATATATTTTAATTTGTTATCTTGACTTATGCTTTGAAATCGTCTGTGACATTCAAAAGGAACTGCCACGGGAACAAAATATTTTCATTCATCCATGTCAAATTATCAATGGACTATCGTATTGAGCAGAAATTAAATTAGAATACTTGGCAACTGTCAAGTATACTAATTTGATAGTTCATACATGCATCACTAAAGAAGAAAGAATATTTCATAAGGCAATGTGAAATTACGAGCTTTAAAATTATATTATTTATTTTATTATTTCGTATTATATTTAAATTATTTTGCTGCTTTTAGATTAAAATGAGAGATATTTGAGATTTGTGAGCCATTTATTATGTGTAACTAAATCTCACTATAAATGAGATTTGGGGATCTGTTTTATTAATTTTTTCTTCTTTTTAAAATAAGATAAAAGATTTGGACCAAGATTTAAACTTGTATCTACCAACATTAAAATTCATGGTTTCTTAAGAATTGTTTTTAGTTTTTGATATTATGGCAATTGTCGCCTTTTATTAACTGAGGGTTTGTTAAATTACTTTTCATTAGTAGTGCTATTGTATCGTCACTAGTACAGGAAACCAAAATCAAAACTTCTCTTATTATTAAGATGCTGATTATCAGATTCCTTAAAAGGATAAAAAAAATTCTCTCGGCAAGCTGGTAGGAAAACGTAGTTTCTTTTTCATTAAAGTTTATATGTGTATATATAGCAGAGCTTGAGTAGAATGAATTAAATAAAAAAGTAGAATTGGATGAAGACTTAAGAGAAATTAATATGAGTTATCACACACACACATTTGAAAGAAGGATATATTTAGATTTCTAGGGACCAGATAGGGAAAGAAAATCCGCAGAAGGTTTCCAAAAGTCTTATCATAAGAACTATTACAATAGATAGTCTTCCTATAGGAATCAACCTAAAATTTAAAATATTTGACAGCGTATCAAATCAAGGCTCAACTGTTAGCAAATAATGTTTGATTAAACAAATGCTTTTAAGAATTCATATGCGAATTTAAATTTTCGTTTGAATACTTACAGAAATCGTTGATTTTCACTAAGGCAACTGAAAGAAAGCAATTACTTGATGCATTTAGTAATGTTTTTCATGAAACAAAAATCTAGTAAAACAATCATCCAACATTTATCAAAAATAAATTTTAAACATCATAAATAAAAAACTCATCTAATCGAATATTTGAACATTTTTAATTCTTCCAATTCAATTTTTCTTAATTTGTTTGAATAAATGGAGCTGGAACCAATGTTTTAAACAGCAGTAAAATTCTGAGAAACATTTTGAACGAGTGTCTCGTTAATCTTGTAAATCAGCGGAGTCGGCAATCGTCGAAAGGATTTTTTTTATGTTAATGCATCCTCAAACGAAAGAAATTATCATATCTAAAACATTTCACTGGTGTTTCGTAAGCCTCTTTTTTTCAGAGTAAATTTAATACTATAAATCCTTTCTGACGTGAATTTAAATGCTGGCCAAAAATTTATGGGTAGTGAAAAATAGGAATGAAAAAGAAGATAAGAAAAACAAGTTTAACTGCTTGAACTTTGTTATTAAAGACCTAAAAAAAGGGAGAAAAAAAATCGGTTTTTGAAATCTTGCAGAATGTCTTTATAAAGCCTGTACGATTTTGTTAATCTTGGAATCAGGTGCTAAAAATGAATGTGAAAAATGTAACATTGATATAATTATATATTTCTATTTTTAAGAATGAGAATATGGCTTTTTAAGAAACATGACCTTTTAAATTATTTCACGACTTTATTTTTTATTGTTAATTGTGTCGTGTAACCATTTGATCATACTTTCTTATTTTAAATTTTAAACATCATATAAGTGTTCCAAAGGCTAATAAAGATAGATTGAAAATCTTTTCTTAAATGTGTTTTGATGAACTTTTATAGAAAAACTATTATGCAGCAAAAGCAGTACTAGAAAAAGATTTAAACTGGAAACTTGAAAAAAAATCCCTCCAAGATGGCACTTGTATGAATAATTATATCATTAAAATACTATCAAAATATTTTTTCTTGCATTCTTAAAATATATTTATGAAATGGGATTTTTTTAACAGAATTGGTATAAAAACTTTTGTCGTTTGGATGTTGATTAGTTCATAATTCAACATTTAATTAAAAAAATTTTTTTTTCAAAAATTAGTTTTAAAGTTTTAAAATAATTTCTAAAATTATGTGCAACTGTTCAAAACACATTTTTTTTGTAAAAAATATAAAAAGTCATGTAATCTAGGTTTAACTCCTTTTTTGTCGGCCAGAGGATTAGTCGGGAATTAGTTTTGCTTACATTCAATTTCATTTTTAGGAATAGATTAATATTTATGATTTCCGCATGAAAATGTAATAATTTTTGACAGTCATGATTGTTTAACAGAGTAGCAACTCGTCTTTTTGTTGCGTATATAAAATATCCTAATAGATTCAAGCCACAGTCATACTTTTTTATTGTCCTTGATAACATCTGAGAACAAATTATAAATAATCTTTATTCCTTCATATCCACCAAAATTAATTAAAAAACTATGAAGCCCTAGAATTAATGACTTTTTTATTTTACAAAAAATGTTTTAAACAGCCACATATAATTTAAGGAAGTTATTGTAAAGCTTTTCAATTCAGTTCCTTACATTTAATATTATAACATAAAAGTATGTATTTTTAACACTTTTTTCAAAAAATTAATAAGGAATGCAATTACAGTAATTATTTAACATTATTTAAAAGCAAGATTAAATCAATCACGAAAACATAATAGTTCTTATATTTCAGAATTTGTGAACGAAATTTGAAATCTTGATATAACAAATGTTTATAATTTACGGAGAAAAATAACTGTGGGTGGTTTTAAAAAGAACTCCGATTCAATTGATATTCTAATTTCAATTTAAAGCAGACGATAAAGATTATAAATGATAAAAAAATTTTATACACGCTATTTTTGTATTTTATAAAAATTTATTAGCATATTTTGTATTTTATACAATTGAATATTTTCATGTTACAAATATTATGCATGAAAATATTTTAACCATGAGCAACACACGGTGAAAGAGCGGTAACTACCTCATTCATTAATCAAAGAATTAATGAATTAATAATAATTTTAATTCTAATACAAAATTTAATTCGTTAATTTAATTTAATATCCGAGAATTATACTGTTATGAAATTAATTATTCTTTGAATTAAAGATTCCGAAATATTTCTAACAACATTTTAAACCATAATAATAATAAAATAATTGCAAAACCACAACATAATGAGAAAGATTTATCTCCAAGCATTATGAAAATAAGAAACAACTTTTTTTAAAACTAAAAATAACCTGAAACATCAATAAACTTTTCGCATACAAATCAATTACGGTAGAGTCAAAAACCTACTTTCAAAATCGATTGAGAGCTATTAAATATCTTCGCAAGTAGAGGGTTCAACAAAATGGTCGTACTCGTTGTAACAAAGCTGGGTATTCATCCTTACAATTAAGCAAGAGATTGGAAGCTTAAATTAAAAGAAAGAGAAACCCGCGTTCATCGAAACGGCTCTTCCGGCACTTAATGCAATGCATTTAATGGAAGGTGAGCTTCGATTCACTAAGAACAGAGGTGTGTTTAATCGAAATATTCTCTTTTCTGACTTTCAGCGAGCCTCTCATCGCCATTAAAACGGTTCATTAAGTTTTGCAACAGAAATTAATGGTTCTGTTGTAAGATAGGAACCTACGTCAGAGGAGAGGCCTTTTTTTCAAAAGTACCTACCTGAAGAGTAACATTTATTTGATGGATGTAAAATATTTGGAATAATGACTAGTTTTAAGTGTTTTGGACGAGTAATAAGTCCTTAAACGTTCATTACATATCTGTAGATTTCGAAATTTCTTCTTTTTTTTAAGTAGCATGGATACATTTAAATTTGATTCTTTTCACTCCGAAAAGTTATTTGATGCTCTTTTTGCTCTTTTATTCAACTAATTCATGGTCTTGTCAATTATTCCTAAAAATAAAAATATATAACTTTATGTTGAACGTCTCCAAAAAATCTGTCTACATCCCCTAACAATTCTGAACAAATGACGTCAAAATGATGCCCTATCTTGAATGGTGCCTGAATAGAGACATTGGATTCCAAAGATAAAAAATATTGGGGTTTTAAATTTTTGTAGAGACTGTATAATAGCCAGTAAACGGTACACAGCTAAATAATGACATAGCATTTCTATCAAATATATATTATAATTTTTATATTTAAAGAAAACAAAAAGCTTCGTTGAAGCTCAATTTTTCTCTAATTTGAACCTATATATTGGGATTTTTATCTTTTAACAATATATTGATGGATCTTCGGGTCTTTATATTAAGAAATACAAAATGAAGGTCAATGAATGTCAGTATTTATTGGCTTGATTGGCTATGCATAATAGACATTTTAAAATTACACAAATATATGCACAATTAATAGATATTCTAACGAAAAAAATTATCGTGAATTCCTCCCTGATAAAATATTTAACCGTATATTAAATGCGTGTGATAATTTTTTTTTGTATTTTTAGTGAAATGTAAGGAATCCTTCAACATAATTAGGAAGTATTAATTTTTTTTAGTTTAGAAGCCCTGAAAAATGTTTTGATTTTCCTTATTAATTTAAGCACTTGATTTATATATTTGCTTAATTACATGTAGCTTTTCTTTTTGAAATGTTAAATTTGCCTTTCATTTCTATAAAGAAGGAATTCATGAGCGGTTTGTTTGTTTAGATATCAAATGTATACACTGATGGAAAAAAACTCCCAACACTTGGAAGGAGCTGTGCTAGATAAACAAAATTTGGTAGGCGTGTTTACACATCTGAAAGATGACGTCGATTCAAATTTCGAGCTACGCGCGTAAGTGTGGAGCTAGTAGCGACACTATGAACATTCAAATGAGGTTTGCTTTAAATAAGGACTGTAAGGTTCGGGATCGTTATTTACAATTATCGTTATTTATAGTGGATTAATGTTAGTCAAGGATGCCTCCGAGAAGACGTAGAAGCCATTATCAACAGCTCACTGAGTTTGAACGAGGTCCTGTTGTAGGGCTACGAGAAGGTGGGTTTTCTGTCCGCGATATGGCTGACAGACTTGGCAGGAATGTATCCACTGTGCATGAGTATTGGCGGCAGTGGTCAAGGGAAAGTACTGCCTCAAGAAGACCAGGTTCCGGGCGGCTACGTGGTACTGAGGAGAGGGAAGACCGTCGTATTCGGCGTATGGCTGTGGCTAATCGTACTGCGTCTGCACCTGAAATTCGAGCTGCAGTTCTCCCCACAGTGACACAACGAACTGTTACAAATCGGTTACTTCAAGAACAGCTCCGAGCCAGACGCCCTGTACAGTGCATTCCACTGACTCCAAACCACTGCCGTTTGCGACGTGAGTGGTGTCAAGCTAGAGCTCATTGGAGGACGGAGTGGAGATCTGTTGTGTTTTCTGATGAAAGCCGGTTCTGTCTTGGACGCAGTGATAGCCGTTTGTTGGTTAGATGGAGGCCAGGTGATCCTGCTAGTGACCTGTCTGTGGCCTGGACACACAGGGCCTACTCCTGGAGTTATGGTTTGGGGAGCAATTTCGTATGTCAGCAGGAGCGCTCTCGTGGTTATCCCACGCACCCTGACTGCAAATTTGTACGCCAGTCTAGTGATACAACCTGTTGTGCTGTCATTCATGAACAGCATTCAAGGGGGAGTTTTCCAACATTATATCGCACGCCCTCATACCGCTGTTGTAACCCAACATGCTCTACAGAGTGTCGACATGTTGCCTTGGCCTGTTAGATCACCAGATTATTCTCCAATCGAGCACGTATGGGACATCATTGGACGACAACTCCAGCGTCATCCACAACCAGCATTAACCGTCCCTGCATTGACCGCCCAAGTGCAACAGGCATGGAACTCCATCCCAAACACTGATATCCGACACCTGTACGACACAATGTATGCACGTTTGCCTGCTTTTATTCAAAATTCTGGCGGTTACATCGGTTACTATTGTACCAACATTTCACATTTGAAATGGCTCTTATCGCCAATGGCTCCACCTGTGATCTTGAAACTTTAATCAATTAAATATGTTATCTAGACAAATGTATTCCTAAAATTTCATTACTGTACAATAATATTTTCTTGGTGTTGGGATTTTTTTCCCATCAGTGTATATTATGTGCATCTTATTATTATTGTTATGAAACTTAATCTAAAAAAATCTGGTTCCGGTACTGAGGAAGTTGGTGAAGCATTCCAATTGGTTCAATAACGAATAAAAAGGATTTATTATCCAAGTAAACACGAACTCATAGCAACAAACACACAGCTGAAACGTATGCAAGAACAACACTTGGAATAAACAGAGGCAAATCGGTCAAAAAATAAGCATAACCGCAGAAAAGGATTCAGGTTGAACTCGCTGGAGAGAGACATCGCATGACTATTCAAGCATCTTGAATCGTCTGCTAATCTCAATAGTAATGAACTCTATTGCAGATTCATTATTAACTCGATTGACTTCATCTCTAACTTGCAAGACAAAGGAATCCCTAAAAATACGAACTCTGCTCCCTCCCTAATAGAGTCAAATAAACGTGGAATTTGAACCAAATCCATTTTTTTAAACCTTGTCATCCAATCAAAATCCATCTTAGTTACCTGTAAAACTGTCCTTTTGAACAGGAAATTTATTTATCTAAGAAGACACAATACAATGTTCTTAATGATATATTCAAATAAGATTAAATATTAAATATATTATTTCAAGTACCATCATCTATTAAAGAAAGTATGGTAACGCACATTTCCTACAGGAAAAAAATCCTTTACTTTAAAACTGCACAAAAGTGATAGCGGTGAATATAAAAATCAATTATAATAGATCGAAGATAATTTTTTTTCTTCATAATTGACGAATTTAATTCCAATGTTTAAACATAAATGCAATATTTTGAAGAAAAAGGCAATAGACGAACAATTTTGATGGAAAATTTGATTTTAAAAATAAATCGTAAATTGTCTTTTCAATAGGGACTTTTCTCTTATTTTTTGAAATTACAGTAACTGTATCATGAACTTGCATTCTAATACTATATAAACAGTATTAATGATCACGTGATTATATAAAGTATTCTGACTCAGCAGTTTGCATCCCTTTAATGATGCCTATTTAGTAAAAAAAAGTCTTGCCTTAACTAATATTTTTGTTTGCTGTTGTTTAAAACTCGAGAGGAAAAATCATCATTAAGCTTAAGGTAGAATGTTAATTCTAACCACTAATGATGTTGCTTAGGTGTTAACGTCTCATTCACAGAACGTGATGTTTTTATCACGATGCTAATGAGTACTCGTTTAGCCCTCATTTTTTGAATTTTTATGGCGAAAAAGTTTTGAAAGTAAATCTAGCCATAAAAACTGGAATTGCTGAAACCAGAAGTCAAGCAATTTTCGGAGTAACAAAAACCAGAAGATAGTTTTTGCTCACATTAACCTTATTTCCTTTTTTCAAAAATCCAATGAAAGAAAGAATGGGACAATAATGACAAGGTAGAGAATAAAAATTTAATTTTTTTGTCAATGAAACTTTTTGTGGTTTCACAAGTTCCTGATGATTTTTATCTTCTGAAACAGATTATATTTAGGAAGATTAATGAATTTTAATTGCTTTGACAATTTGACGATAGAATTTCAAATTGTTATATTATAATTTTGTATCTTTTTTTACATGAGGAAATGTTCAAGTATATAAATAAAGGAAATATTATGAGAGCAAATATTTTATTTTATTTATCTTTTAACATACATGCAATATAGAGTATTTAAACATGCTAAAAATATTGTTCTATTCAATTTCACAGTCTATGACATCAAACTTCATTAAATTATTAGAATTTAAATAAAAGGTATCCAAAAATTAACTTAAGAATTGAATTTGCCGCCATTCGTACCTTAAAGTATTGGCAACCCTATTGAAATTAATATAAATTTGATAGCTGATGGCTTACGAAGTAAAAATGAAGCACTACACGATAGAATAGCGTGTAGCGCTTCATTTATTGAGGGTACGAAGAAATTTAAAATTTGGTCTAAGTGTTTAAATAAACAGGCCTCTGCTGAACATATTCTTCAGTGCCTTGGTCTCTCCGGTAGGGATCTGATGGAAAATCCACTTATGGTGCTGGACTTTTTGAAGGTGTTCGCACTCATGGACTTGATCTAGCGTTACTGACCTCTGGGGCATGCAACAACAACAACATAGTGTGTTAACGCAAGATTTCAATGAAATAAAAAACAATTTTTCCTTTAAATTGTTATATTTTTATTGAATCATAAATTACACTGGGTAAGGTTATATGTGGAATAACACATAAGGGAAATGGTCTCCTCGGCTTTGCTGGCACATTTGGCTTTTGTCGAAATTTTCCATGAACATATTGCATAAATGTTGCTGAATTTCGTTGATGCAGCTTTGAATTTCCTTTGTTAATGTGTGCGTACTTATCGATATAGACTTGGATTTCAAAATTCCCCACAAAAAGAAATCCAGTGGATTAAATCACAAGATCTAAGGGACCAATATTGTTCAACAATGAAAAAAATTGTTTTATAGTGTATAACTCTTCATTTTTTAGTAACAGCAAAAACTCTTAGCTGTCAATAATTTTTTAATAGTGTTGTTCCCATTTTACATACGAACGGTGGAATATTGAAATAATTTTGGAGAGCTTTTTAATAAGCATGCTATTTATTAATTAATTTAGCTTATGCAATAAATATTAAGTTACTCAACACAACTAGCATAGAGCTAGAGTGCATGTATTAACTCTTCTTCTTAAAACAGTAACGATTGTTTTGCTGCCTCAAATAGTTTTTTTATGAAGAGGTTTCGTTTCATTATAAAAATTTATTTTTTTCGATAATATTTTAATAAAGGTTTTTTATTAGTTAATAAATATCACATTCATTTAAAATAAGAATTATTTTGGATGTTAGAAATTTAAAATATCAATTGGGTAATTCGAATTTAAATTGTATGGTAATTATGTTTCCTAATTTATATATTTCTTTAGTTTTACTTAAATTTCTTCTTTTGCATAATTTTTTAAATATTTTCTATAAGGTAGGTGATAAGAGTGTATATCAGCTCGATAGAAAAATCTTTATAGTTTAAAGTATATACTGTGGCAATATGATGTATGTTAATCAATTGTAATTAAATGGAAGGCTGAAAAAAATGCTTGTAAGACCTTTCCTTTTTGTATTTCAATAGATAAAATCTGAATAATAGCCTTTCTTTGTGCTCAGACTATTCGTCCAAAATGTAAACGTATAGCGTTCTTAAAAATTATTTAAACACAACATATGCTTAAATTAAGCTAAATGGCAAGAACACGGGTCTGAAAGTTAAAAATTCATTTATATTCAGTTCAAAAACTCAGTTATGGTTGTGAAGTCACAATGACATAGCCTAATTGACACTATTGTTATTTTTATTTTTACCTGTAAAGTCTTTGCTGTAACTGGTAATTAATGAATGCTGCAAATTTAAATTGGCAGACAACTGCGAAACTGCGGCATAAGGTAGTCTTTCATTAGCATATTATTCAGTAGGAAATAGTTGACTATAACTAGTTATTATTTTATAAATATTATTATATTATACTTAAAATATTAATGTCAGGCTTATTTGAATCATTAAATTATTTCATAAAACACTATATGTTTGTTGACTTAACTTACACTCTAGTAAATTAAACACCCATTTGAAAATTTTGAATTACTTTTAATTTTCATGATTATAGAACTGGGAAAAGGTTTATTAAATATTAAACGATTTCGAGAAATATAAATGAAAAGAAAATTTAAATGTAATGACTTCAACTTGTCACAGTGTGCTTACAATAACGCAACTACATTTACATACATACTTTATAAATACATACTAAACTGAAATCTGATTAATCGAAAAAAGAGCTAAAAGATGGAAACATTTTTCATGTTAATGCTTCACAAAGACATAGAATTATCATATCTAACTCAGACATAATTCATTACTGATGATTTGCGAAAAAACTTCTTTTGCAGAGTAAATTTATTAATAAAAGCTCTCTTTTGTCAAAAAAAGTTGATTTATATTTGTAAAGAAGAAAAGCAATAAGAAAAGAAAATAGAAATTTTTCAGAGGGGATGAAAAATAACGCAGTATAATCAGAAATAAATTATTTCAAAAGCACAAAAAACCCTATTTATCAAAATTCTGTGAAATAAAATACTATCCCTAAACTTCTTTACATAAAATTGTTTATTTTTAAAAGAACATGTGTTTCTTGTTTATTAATGAAGGGTTATTATTAACAATTAAATGACCAGCTTTACTGGTCTTCCCAAAACCTTTTCATATACTTTTTAAAAATATATTTATGCATTAGTAGAAACATTTCATTGGCAATTAATAGTTACGAAAAATTCATATTAGAGTTCGAACCATTTCAATTTTCCGAATATTAATCACTAGTGTAGTAATCAGAAAACTGGATTACTTTAAATAACTCTTTTTCTGTCAAACAAAAACTAAATTTTATAAAATTAAAATTGTAATCACAAAATATTTTGCCAAATTTTGTATATTTAAATCAATCCATTTTTGAGTTATCACATTTGCATACTTATGAAAATACAGATTCACAAATAAATTATCCCTTGAATGGATTTCTAAATTTAATACTTATCTATACTTTAGATGTTAAAACATTATGCCAAAATTTATTTTACTAGCCTCCTTTGCTCCATATTTATAGTTTTAATTCGTATTCAGATAATTGAAATGAAATATTTCCTTTGAATGGATTTTGTTCAAAATTTTGAACAAAATCCATTTACAAATGAACAAAATCTACACATTTTCAATATATGCTTTGTATAAAATTTCATTCATCTAGGTCAAAATGTTTTGAGTTAGATGATGAGTCATTGTTTACGGAGAATAAACAATTTTATGTAAATGAGGTTTAGGGATAGTATTTCATTTTACATCACATAATTCCAAAAATATGACTTTTTAAGATTTGTCAGTTTTTTTTTGAGTTTACGGAATGTTTTTTTGTTTAAAAATTGTTTTGCTTGAAATTCTTGTTTTTTTGAACTTTGAATTTTTTGACAATTAAAACCTTTATTTTTTGTAGAATGAAAAAGTAAAACGTAGTAGTAAGTTTTAATTATTTCATAATTTAATCTTCTTATTTAAAAATTCTCTTTATATCTTATTTATTTAATCCCATTTTATATATTGTTTTACTTTTGATTTACTATGCCGCTTTATTATAGGACAAAACTTCCCCACTCTAATCTGCAGTCTATTCTGCCTAAGCAGAAATCAACCTTTGGTAAAGGTTAATTTAAAAGTTAAAAAATTGAGTTGATCGACAGCTATATAAAGTTGTCAATATCTTTCGATAAGGTCCTCATACCAACTGTTACATAAAAAAATGGAAAAACCTATTGTTGAAAGAAAGTAAAATTTGCTATCTCAAAAGCGACTATTCCGATGGTGAAAATTTATAGTGGATCAATAGTGGGCATTTTAATAAGAATTTTAAAGCAATGTATTTAATAGAAGGTGAGTTCAAATTTACCAAAAAAAGAGTTGCTTAAAATCGAAATGGTTCTTTTGATTTGGCTTTTAATGAAAAGATTATCATCATAAAACTTTTTGTCATTTTTTTTCAAGAAAAATGAATGATCCAGAAGTATTGCCGACAGACTTTTTTAAAAAGCAGAGTGTAACAGACTATATGATATCACTAGGATATCGATTTTAAATGGCCCTTTGTTATTAAATTTATTTTAATTGTAAATTTAAAATTATTCATCTAATTTTAATAAATAAAATTATATATGATTTATTTCAGTGCCATTGATTGTAGCATTTCTAATATATTATCAAGGGAACAAGAATGATTTTTACTTCATGCAGCATTTTTTAATCCATTAAATCATCTAGATTTTTTTTGTATTATAAGTGGAAGTGAAAAAAATATATATTAAGGTTCAAGTTGTTACAAAATAAGTGATGAGGAGAAAAATGAATATAATTTATCACTTTGTAATATTTTTTGAATAAAAAATGTACAACTTCAAGTATTTACAATACAGTTATGATTAATTTTATAAATTTTTAAATAAAATTAATAATAAACATATTTTAAAACTTTTTATGACAATTTATGCGTCAATAAAAACAAATTATCATAAGCAATATATAATTTAAGTTATTAACCAGTATATAACCAATATCATAACTTAATATCTACCAATTCGCTTTAATACAATTAAAGAGCTTTTTTACTTGAATAAATTTAAAATTTAAAATCCATTTTCAGATAAATTTAAATATAAAGATTAAACCAGTGAAAAAAAAAAAGAAATACGAGATTCTCATTTCTAGTTTAGTTGTTTGTTAGAAAAAAATCAGGTGAAAAGCTTTCTCTAAATCTTCCTAGGATTAAGCTTCTTACCCGAGAACAACTGATGGAAATTTTTTTTTTGAGAAAATTCCTTTATTGTTTGCAAACATTTTTTTAGGAATGGAAATGCAATTTAGTGAAATGTAATTCAAATTTTATAGTTTTCGCAACTTAATCCATTTATTCTAAAATGTCATTAGTGATAAAATGGTAAAATCTTCTTATAAGTTTATTGACTTATACTCATAACATAATTCTTTTACGTAGCAGAAAACTAACTATCAATCAGATATTTTTAAAGTTTTTTTTTGAATTTATCAATACAAAGGCATTTTGTTATATTTAGAATCTAAAAAAACTCAGCGAAAATTAAATTCAAAGGGATTAGTCTTACAAAATATCTCTGTAAATAAGTATTTTATATTTAACAAAATTATTACCAATTTTCTTTTGTAAAAAGGTATTTTAATTGACACGTAGTTCTGAAATTAGTAAACTTCACACACGTCTAAAAACAGATGGAGACTTGTTGATTTTCAGAAAGAAGTTCAGACTAGAATTTCTATTTCTTTAAAATAAAAAAAATGTTACTTAGAATGATGATAATTGAAATATTTTTAATTTTAAGAAATTTTCTGCATCGTATGGAATTTTAAGGACTATTTAAATTTATTTTTGTATTAATTCCAAAATTCCTCAAAAAAAATCTTTTTTTGCAAAAATTAAAAAAAAAAATGCAAACATTTGTTTTCAGATTTGTTTTTCAAAAAAATATACATTTTGAAAAGTCTAATATTTTTTTCTCAGAAAAGGCTAATTAAAGAAATGGAGATAACCAAGGTACGTTGTAATATTTATCAGTAAACGACATATTTGATAACATAAATGACACGTGTTGCAAGTCGTACATATTTTTTTCTATTTGAAAGGAAGATTTTTTGATTTTAAAATGAAAGTGATACTGCGATTTACTGCCTAACATAACAAAACGAATAATTTCTATTTTTCTGTTGAATTCAGAATATAAACAAATAAACATTTTAAATAACATTGGGGGATAATAGCTACGCAAATTTGAGTTCATTTATTCTTAATAATAAAACTATTAAATAAACTATTTTTTCAAAGCAAAACAAATAAAATATTATTCACGGTATGATTCAATTGTTTGTCTATGATTCAATTTTATTTTATTCACTGGATTAAAATCTTATTCCAGAAATTATCCTTTAACATATAGAAGTGAAAGTGTTAAACGCAATGAAAATTTCCTGTTCAGTAAATGTAAAATTAAATGTCTTTTTAATAAAGAAAAGTTGTGGCGGAATTGAAGATCAGGAGGTAAAAGTAATAAGGTTAATATCTAAGTATTAAAAGCGAACGAAAACCCTTGTTGTACAATTAAAAAAAAATCTTTAGTTGATAATAAACCTCTCTCATATAAATCTGATGGCGAAGTCAGAAAATCCTCTTCCAAATCGATAAAGTTCTATTAAGTATCTGTGTAAGTCGAGAGCCGTACAAAGGGACTCGTAACTTCTGCTCAGAAGCCGGCATTCATCCCCACAATTAAATAAGGGACTGAAAGCGCAAATTGGGCGAAAGAAAATCCTGTATTCACAGAAAAGCTCTTCCACTAAAGCTCTGTGCTTAATGGTAGGTGATATTAGATTCAGTAAGAACCGAAGTTCATGAAATCGAAATATTCACTTCTGTCTTGCAGTGGACGGTTCATTAAGTTTTGAGCAGGAGATTAATGGATTTGCAGCGAATAAGTAATCTTCGTTTAAAGGCTCCCTTTTTCTTCTGGAGGAAACGAATAATTAATAAATTATATGATTTAATATAGATTTGCTTGTGTTAAGAAGACGGGGCATTTTATCAGGTAATTTTGTGAATTATTCACTTAAGATTGTGAAACTTTTTATGTGAATGTATTAAGACATAATAAAGTATATATATATTGGGTTGTTCGGAAAGTCATTTCGTATTTTTTTGTCAAAATGAAAAGAAATTTTCGTTTAATGAATAAATTATTTATTAAATTATAAAATTGCCATTCTGGTCTAATACCTTTTGCCATATTTTTGGTAGTAACATGATTACACGCTCATAAAAGTTTTGGTCTTTGCTGTAAAAAAAAACTGATCGAGGTGGTTTTTGGCCTCCTCATTTGAAGGAAAAATTTTGAAAATCAGTTCTGGTACTGATGTATTGTTAACACATCTTCTCCACACATATTGGCTAATTTATTTCTGGCTTGAACAGCATTTTTACCTTTTATAGCAAAAAAGAAAAAAATGACGAAAATGCTGTTTATTGCTCTCCATATTTAAAAGGGCACCATCCAAAAACGACTGCGAAGAATCAGCTGCACTTTTTCACACTCAAGCCTTGCTATATCAGCTCTTAAAACATAAAATGATTTTGCGGTTTAAGTATGAAATTGGGTGCGAAAAATGCAATTAAATCCTTTGTCAGGAAAAAACGAAATTACTTTCCGAACAACCTAATATATAATTTATTTTCTAAACGTAAAAAAAAAAATTCGCATTGTTCAAAAATGCTACTTATTTCATTTAAATACTATTAAAAATATTATTTCTACCTCAACTTACAATAATACTATATTATTACAATGCCTCCGTATTTTTTTTAATGTATCATCATGGTTGCACGGTATGATATGCATCCGACATTTTATCAAGCTTTTGTTTCAGGATATTGATGAAGAACAATTAAAATCAGGAATCGACCAAAATTTCAGCTAAATAGCTTTGGTTGTCTTTATTGGTGCCCTTTTCTTATTCAGATGAGGAATTTTCTATTTGACACGATTTTTTCTTTTTTTAATTAATTACATTAAAAATGTTCAAATATAAAGACTTTTTCATATTTTTTCAACTGGAACCAAATATTCGATGGTTTAATACTCCATTTTCATCAGTTTACGTCACCAGTCTTTTCATGCTGAGCTCATTGTGATTTCCATTATAATTTGTACTGATCTTTTCTACACCAAAATTTCTCTAACGTTGCAAAATATGGGACAGCCTTTTATGAATGCAGTTCCATGACAAAGCAAAATATTCTAGCTATAAATTTTCAAGTGGATATTCTAGAGCTTTTTTCTATTTCTTATGTATAGAAATTCCTTTTCACAACAGAAATATTTATAGCGCAATATAAAGAAAAATTATTGGCATCGCTATAGTAAATATTTCTGTGTAAGATGATATACTTCAGCTCTTGCTATTTTGATACATTTTTAACAAACCATGTCTTTCTCTCAAAAGAAAACCTACATAAATTCTTTGAGATTTTATAATCATTAGTGCTTCGATAATTTTAATTTAAATATATACTTTTAAGTGCAATGCAAAAATTTCAGTTTCAAATCATCTTTAAAATTTGAACCAATCCATTCTAATATGCTAAGTTTTCTATTCCTCGTCAAGTTACTTAAAATAAACCTTCTTAGTTAATTTTGTGAAAAATGTTTTGCCAACTAAAAAAATAAAGAACTTTCTAATATTTGAATGTTCTTTTGCAGGTGAACAGCGTGTTTATGGTTAACATCGTTCGCATCTTGATCACGAAACTGAACCGCAGCTCGTCTATTGAAAGCAGACAGATGAAGTAAGTTAAATTATTTTGGTTCACAAAGCGAAAAATTTTACGTATTTTATGTAATGGTACCCTTATTAGCCTTCATTATATACCATAACAACGCATAAATATCAATTGCAT
>JAPMOQ010043853.1:2309406-2371737 GCA_026543055.1 Argiope trifasciata | reverse complement strand
ATATATTTTTTATATCATTATATTTTTTGCTTTTCAGGGCTGAGAGTAATAAAGCATTCAGATATATGTGCCATCAAACTACTGGAAATTAAATGCCATCCATTGTCCAGCTTTACACGGTTTGTTGTACGATAAATTCTAAATCAAACAAACCAGAAATGCGCCAAGACTTGGAGCTCATGAATTTTTATGCATTTCCTTGGGAGAGAGCTAAAATACATACAAAGTATTTGGAAGATTATATTACGAAGTTTGAATATCTAAGTTTAGGAGTAGCGTCGAAAACTACGAAATGGCTGATAATGTGTATGTATGAGTGTGCGTGAGAAGGGAAATAGAACTTGAATTTTTTTTTCAGGATGCCAGGTGCCATGCGTCATTACAAATGGAGAGTAAAAACATTTAGAAAAGATAAATGTTTTGTTAGGGATATTTTTCTAAAAATCCAAGATATATGTCATAAAAAGAATTCATTCACAGTTAATATTTTTGTCGAAATTTATTTTAATGCTCCCGAAGCTATACTTGCTTCAAAGTACAACTACAATTAAAAATTAAACTATTAATTAAAATAATTTTGAAAGTGGTAGATGAACCAACAAAAATGCTAACTCATTATTGCAATTGCCAACCTTACATATAGTTTAAACTGAAAATAGTAGTTTTGAATTTACATTAAAAAATATAATTAGTTTTAAGAAGGTAAAATAAAACACAAATATTTTTAATTCCTAAAGTATATATTTTTATTTTCTTTCTTTGAAATCTTTTCATATATTTTTATTTCGTATATTTACAAATGCACACACTTCCAATCTAAAATTTAAGGTTCAATGCTTCTGAAACTATATATGCTTTAAGGTACATCTACCATTATTGAAAACCTTAATTATGAATAATATTGAAAATGGCCGAGAAATCTAAAATTTTTAACTCATTATAATTATTGCCATTATTATTTAATAATTTTAACAAAAAAAAAATAGCAATTTCTTTTCTTTCTTTAAAATCTTTTCAGACATTTTTTTTCCGTATATTTACAAATTACGAATGCACACATTTCCTTTCTGAAATTTTAGCAAACTGTCGCCGATATTTCAGGGTAATTGCTGTATCTTTATGATAAGTATTTCTTATTTCTCTATTGCTTTCATATATATATAAGCTCTTGTATTCCTCAATAGTTTCACTGGAAAGAATTTTTTCGACCGAAATTGTTCTCTCTATAAGAAATTTTCTTCTAGATGCTCTGTCAATGCCAGAAAAAGGGACATTAATGTTCGTACGTAAAATTCTTTCTGTCAGATTCTTACAGACAAGTCAGCGTCAAAGGAACGTTTTACTGAAATTGGAAAGATTACGTCACTACTATTATTGTAATGGACGGACGTCTCTTTCAGGTGCCTACTGCCAACAAATTCATTATTGTATATGCCAAAGCAATTTCAACTCTCTGAATATGAGTGGATATATGTTTTGTAATCTAATTTTTCAAAATGACAGCTTTTAGTAAAATGCATTTAATGGGTCAGATATGCTGTCCGGCAAGTTAAATGAAATATTCATCAGACAAATTAGTTCTATTCGGCGTCCAGTGTGTTCTTTCGAGATATATTTAATTTCAGAGAATAACATTTTATTTCGATAATATTGTCAAAATGTTAAATATTGCAACAGTTATTTTAATTGTCATGCATATTTTTAATTCCTTATGCACCTGAATTTTTTAACAGTGTCAAGTCAAATGTTGTTATGGTACTATTAAAACGTAATTCACTCTTCATCTGCTTACAAATTTTCTTGATTCAATTGCTTCTCTTTTCGCAAAATCATATGAATTACGTTCTATAAAATAGATTCCTTTTTTTTTCTTAGGAAATAATGGAAGAAAGTCACAGGGCTTAGTACTTGATGAAACAATAAAACAAGACTCAATTTCCTGGCAATAATGTAATATATCGTTTGAAATTGAGTAAATAAATATTTTCAAAGACTGCCGAATTTCAAGAAAAATATGCACGATTTTTTGTATTATTAAGAATAATTTTTTCTACTTTGAAACTGTGTGAAAAATAGATGGCGCAAAAGATCAGCAAGACGATTAACCTCGTGATAAGTATGATTCAAAATTGGATAAGAAATGTTATTTTACATTCGGTTTTTTTACCAAATACTATTTATTTAGCTCTTTACGTTTTGTAACTATCGATTTCAGATGCACTCAAACAGCCATCCACACAGAGTTCCTCTTATTGAAATTCGATTAAAATTTGACAGATTTCAACAAATTTGGTGGTATGCCCATGAACCAAATTTCATCTGTGTAGCCAAAGGCAGTTTTGAATTATTGTTTTCATATACGATAGATATAAACCCCAAAATTTATTTTTTAGATTCAAGGGCGTAGGAAAAGTTAGCATAATCTCAAATTTGAACTCTTTTCTGATGACAATATTTGTTAGTGACTAGGAGGGAGATGCGAAGATGCCACTTTTTTAATTTCGAAAATTATATGACTAGCAAAAGCAGAAATTTTCTGAGCCTTAATTAAAAAATGGGATATGAGGGAAATTTCTACTTGCAAATATTAAACAATAATTATAGAATTAATAAAAAAATAATTTTTAATGACAATTATCGAATTATTACAGACTAATGTGATATTTAAGAACGTGAAGTTTTGTCATCTGCATTCTTGAAGTAACCTCAGGTAACAAAATTCTCAGCTTAAAATTTACTGAAACTAGTTGAGTATTATTTGAATGTAATGAAGTTACCAGAACTAATTTCGAGGGGAAGGAATATTTAATTTGATAGATGAGACTGTTTTACACGAAGAGATTATTTCAGATAAATAATTTGGGGCATTGATGATTGTCCCAAGATTGCACACTTTATTTGCTGCATGTATTATAATAATTCTTAATGTAAAGAAAGTACCAAACGTCACTGGTATTCCAAGGAAAACTTGAATACAATAGATTCTATCAGTTTTTGTTTGAAGTAACATTATATAATATTAATAAGAAAAAATTTAAACTTGGTTAGTTTTCAAAATTTGCCAAAGAGTTAAGTTTCAAGATAAATTCGTTGTTATGATAATCATTTAATAACATTTTCATTTACAAATTTCTTCCCCTAATACATGCCGTTTACGCAGAATATTTTGTACATGCCCATAACAACATTCCATAATTAAAATCGCCGTGTAAAATTGACCATTTCTTGCTTCTAATCCTGCTCTTAAATCCATAGACGACTCGATCCTGAGTCGTCTATGGATTTAACTACCCAGGTATGATTTGTTTGAGAACATTGATGGGGATTTTCAAAACTTTCTCAGTGAATAATATTTTTGAAGCAGTAGTAATTCAGCTTCTGAAGTTCTACTACCTGTCCCAAGAAGTAGAATTGGATTAAAAGTATTCTTTCTTCTTTCAATAATTTTCTGTAAGAGGAATTTAAATAATTGTTGTCAAGTTTTTACTTTTAATCTGTTTAAAAGCAATTAGTCCCATTCTGGATTTGTTATATATTTGATACATTTTGCAATGCAGCATATTTTAATAATTTTTAAATCTCATTCAAATATAAAAAAGATGAATACAAAATTTATATTAATGAGAATTTTTGATTAGAAAAATATTGTAAACTTTAAAGCAGTTCAGTAATATAAAATTCTGAACCATGTAATTTTCCACATTTAAAATTAATAAGAAGGTATAAGACTTTGTTTGAAGAGCAAACTAAAAACCTCCTCTAAACTTTTAACAAAATAAGAAATTTAGTCTAGAAATATGAGACTTCAAATCTACTCTTTTCTTTGTTTCACACTAAACATAAGATTCTCAAAAGTTCTGTATTTATGAATAGAGATAGGCATGAAAAAATAATATTTAAGGATGTCAAATACGTAAAATAATTTAATAATTTCCTTTAAATAAATGCTCATCTATTTTGGATGATTTAGATGTATTTGCCTTATATGTCGTGATTTTCTTTGAATAAAAAAGATTTCTTGATTGTCACACAAGAGAACACAATTATTGTATAAGACAAGATCGCGATTTTTCAAAAGTTAATCTGGAAGACATTCAAGAGAAATTAGTCAAATAAGTTTACCTTAAGAAATTTAATGAAAATTTCTTAGATAAATCAATCTCGGAAGACATATTTGATTGTCTAGACCTGCACGTGTGAATCAGCTGAGGTAGATATTCCGCCGCTTTCATAATGCATTTGGAAGCATTCATCAAATTATCAAGAAATGAAAATACCATTCAGTCGAACCTCTTAGGAATTTAAATTCAATCAACAGATTTGGAGAGGACAGTCTGGTTCATAAGTGGATTTTCAGCATTGCAGTTGTACTTTATGATGTCTTGAGTTGATTTAGAATGATTTAATTTTAACTTATAGATCATATTTAATTAGGCCATATTAGTAATTTTCTTATTCTAGGGTATACAGTTGATGGGGAATTTATTAGGGTATTACAGAAATAATTCAATCATATTGTTTCTTTTAGACACTAAAGGGATTTGGTCTTGTTAAATGGGGATTTTCAATTTTATAAAAGAACATTCTTTAAATTAAATTACTAATTATTTTTACAAACAGAGGATTAAAAGTGTAAACATCATACTTCATCTATTTAATTTGAGCAAATATTCTTTTAAAACGTCTTAATATAGATACATAAGAATATACCTTGTTGTACATAACAATCGTTTTGAAACACATACTCCCATTCAAAATTTTAAGAGAAACTATTTTTTCAACTTTCTTTTGCAATAAATAGCACAATATGAAAATTTAGATAAATTTATTGAATCATATATAAAAATGGGCCCTCAATTTTTTTTGAGAGAAATGAAAAATAAATAAATCCCATCTGTATTTTTAATATTAAGTCTTGTGTTTTTTAAAAATAAATTTTGCTTTCGATCTATCTTAATTGCACAAGTGTTTTCGCTTCCGTCTATGAGAATTCCCTTTCATATGAGTCGGGAAGGACTTATGTTCAAAAGGAAATTGCCTTAGCAGTTGTTTCTGATGCAAACTTTCTTATTTGGTACAACAGACTTAAGAATCAGTTCCAATAAAATTGCCAGTTGCTGATAGACATTCCTTAGCTTGTCCATTTATAAAATTTCGTATGATGTTTGTGTCTATTTGAGTAACGAGGAAAACTCTATCTCTCATCTCCTTTCTATTCATTTTTTTCAGTTTTTGAGAGAATATTGCGATTCTTAATAACAGAAGTATGTACGCATGAAGACCATTTGTATATATCATTCCCACCCAACTTCAGAGTTGCCTGATTATGTTGAATTATAAACCCCGTTATTTGGACGAAATGATGGTGAACATCAGAAGAATCTAGACTTATCATAAACATTGATCCTGATCATGTTCTCATCCAGACAAATTGGTTTCATCCAATTGTTGCAACTGAATTCATAAATGACCTTCTTATATAAAGGGATCTAATAGAAAAAGATGCAGTAATTTGGGAAGGTGATGTTGGCTCAGGATAGAACCTAGGACCTTTGGATTAGAAAGCCGATATCATAACCACAGGACAAAAGCATGCTCTTCTCCCGTAGATGTTTATCTGTCTTATTAAGATATCACCACAGTGGAAATCCACTAGCAATTTGAAGGAAAAGGGAAGCGCTACTTTTAAAATGATTTCTGAAAATTATTAATAAATTAATTAATGATTTTTGCGCATTAAGCAATAGTACAAAGTAATTACAGTTAAAATTCTGTTTTTTGAAGTTCGTAACCATGGGATTACGAACTACATTGGTATAAACCAACATCACCATAACTAATCCGAGCAGGAAGATGTTTGTGATCGAATAGATGAATAAAATAATTACTTTCAATAATTATAATAATTATCAACTTTTATCAGTTATGATAAAAGTTGATCCTTACCCCATCCGATGAGATAATACAACTTGAAAGGAGCATCCTGCTTAAAAACAGATACTGTGATCCTGCTGTGGAGGAGCAATCCTTCCACGAACATCCAGTTGATGCTAGCCATAGCAGAGTACATCTTTACGCACATCAGGAGTTTGCACAGCCATTCCTGTGAACAAAAAAATGTTGCGTTATTTTTTTTTTTCAGGAATAAATTTTGTAAAGAAAAAAAATTTCAGAATTGAAACTTAAGTTCGGAATCACAGTAGGTTGATAATGTTTCTTCTACAGTTATTTCCTTTTAGAATCTGCTTTTATTTATGATGCAAACACAAAAAGGGTTTGATTGTTATGTAAGAATGTAAATTCCATAATTAAAAAATTGAAATGTTGTCTTCTTAAAAAATATGATTTTTTTAATTAAAGAAAAGAATATATGGAAATAAATTTGGTATTACTAAAAAATTTATTTAGAAAATTATATATAAATTAAAAAATTGTATATAAAATTATATTACTAAAAAGTTTATTTCTTGAATTTTCAAGCTTTTCCACTTATTATTATTAATATGGAATTATTAAGAATAAATGCTAAAATATTGATGAATTTCTCTTTAAAAATCTATCTAAAGTAATTCGATTGAAAAAATCAATTTTGTTGCAAAAATATCCAATATTTTTATTTTCTGAGAATTTTTCTTTACAAAAGATTTTGAATTTTGTTTCTAAGCTCATTATTTTGGAATTTACATCTAGTTTTATAATTGCATAATACACGTTTTATTGCAATTATGTATATTTTAAAGCCATTTTCTCAAATTAAAAAATCAAACTGTACAATTAAAAAATCATTTTTTAAAACACAAACACATGTCCTTCTCAGTAAATTTAAATTTCTTATTCGAATTAATTTACAACAATAACAGAAACTATTGAAAATCATTTTATCTAATATACCATGTTAAAATGCTCATCCTTAATGCATTCATTCATTCGAGGAGAATTTTTTTTTTTAATATAAGACAATCGCATTTATGTTATAGGAAGCATTATAACCTCTCAATAAATAAGGCATGATAGAATATTTTCAGATAAATATTACTCCTAACATTCCAAAATTTAAAAGATTTTTTTGCATAAAGATTTGAAAAAAAAAATTAAAGATTATTTCCTCATAAAAATAGAAAAATACATTTAAAATTAAAATTGAAATTATTATGTATTGATATTAAAAGTATTCTTATATCTAAACTCGTAAGAAAATTTAATTCGTGACCGTTTAAGTATTCTAATTCTGAATAGCGAGTGCATGCGTTGGGATCTGAAATCCTCGGGTGTCCATTTTCTGAAATAAGAAAACGTGGAAGATTCCTGAAATGCTTGTGGTTAGTTTACATATGGCCTTTGAATGCAGCTACTGTAAAACTGGAGATTTTCCAATGAAAAACAGATATTCGGTGATATATTTTTAAAGCCCTTGTGGGTACCTGTGTTTAACCTCTACAGTTAATTAAGGACATAATTACATAATTGTTGATTAAAAGATTCGATCTTCCAAATTTGAAATGAATCAAAATCAAGTATCTCTAAAAAGGGACGAAAAAATTCCCCTTCAACTTTTAGAAACGGATTTATGAAATCAAGATAAAAAAACTGAAATAATGCAAATATTTCATCTGTCTGCATCTTGTTCCGATCTGGTTTGATCAAAGTCTTACATCGTACTATCTGTCCTTGAAGTCAGCATAACCTTTTATCGAATAAAATTGGAAAATTCAAATCTGCTGAGTGTCGGGGAAAAAGAATTCGAATTGGAAGTCGTTTTGAGATATGCGTTCGATACAAATGATTCTTGGTTTAGAATACAGCAAATGCTCTGCTACTGCGTTATATAAGACTAAAAAAATAACACTCTGATGAAAACACTTTTAATACAAAATTTAGATATATGCTTGGATAAAATTTTCTCGGGTTTGATTCATAACAACACTGGAATTCTTGGAAACGAAGAACTGATCTTTAAGTTAGAAATCTCTGCTATTGAAAGAGTTTCTATTCATTTGGGATTCATTCACTTTTAAGTTCATTTGTGTTTTGAGATGAGTTTCATACTCTAAAGGTGAAACTCTCGAAAGAAGACCGTGTGCGTGACATACACAAAATGGAAGCTAAATCACAGGTTTTGAAGTGAATGTACGTTGTTTAAGTGTAGGGTTTTGTAAGGGACGTAATCAGGAGTGTTTCGACTAGGGAAATAGTGTTTTGAAAGATTGATTTTATTTTTTGAATGTTTTGGGAGACATTATAGCTTCACATTTCGAATTAAATTTACTCGTATAAATCATATTTCAGGAGTCCTTTATAATGAAATCAAATTCCATAAGATATATTGCAATTTTAGTCACATTTCTAAGCAATCAGATAAACAATTAGGAAAATAATTAAAAGAGATGTGAACTTCTTGGCAAAAGTATTGTATCATGATGATGTTGTTTAAGGACTTATTAATCTGTATTATATTACTTTTAATATCTCCTCTAAATTACAATAATGCTTATATTATATATATTTATAAACGCAGAAACTTTCCGAATCAAAGGAGGCCGAGGCAGCCTGGTTGGAAGAGCATCAGTCTCGTAACCGAAAGGTCGCGGGTTCTGTCCTCGCCTTGGCCAGTTGGGGCACGTTAAATATGTCGAGAGTGCAAAGTCGTCCAAGTTTTCATAACAAAACGATACCTCTGAGGGTACTGAATCAGGGATGAGTCGGTCTCTGATTTGGATCTAAATTCTGCCTTGCTGATGGATGAATGAGTATATGAATGAATTCGGCCACCCCTTAAAAAGGGTTGTGTCGTGTGTGTGTGAGCTAGAAGTCGGACTTCTGCCCTCTGGGTGCTCAGGGGTCTTTACCCTCAGAAGCTACTGCACCCCCTTTCCGTGATAAACACGGACACGACAACAAAAACAACGCAGAAACTGAAAACGCTGTAACTGTTGAAAAATTGATTGAAATTAAGAAAATATTTCGTTTAAATAAAATTGAAATTACTGCAAATATAACATTTTGAAATATAAACTTTAGAATTAATTATTACATTAGTGTTAAAATAGTTTTGGGTCAATAACATTCTTCTTCGTTGTTAAAGCAAAAACTTTGAATTTAATTAATGAAAACTTTAATTTTGCGAAATGATTTTGTATTTATTTTTTTATACCATCAGTGTAAGGCTTCAGCTCAATATTCGTTTTTCTTGATCCCTACACATATGTATCAGATATATGTCGATCCATAAACAGAACATCGGATCATATCATATCGTATCGTAACTTGTCAGGTTAAAATAGTATTATTTGCCAGTTATCTGAAAATAAACAAGGCCGAGATAATTGTATATCAAAATCAAGTACAAGAATTGATGCCTTTTGCAGGATTCTTTTGTTCTGAATTAAATTTGTGTATCTGACACTTTTATCTACTAGACACAAAATATCAGGCTAGATACACAATATCACTTTCCTTACATATAACAAATGTTAGGTGATTCCTTTTCAGATGTTATAGTAAAAGCTATGAAGCAAAAATTACGTTTTTACGTTACAAAAAGGTGAAACCGTTTCAATTTTCTCAATATCAAAAGTTATAGAATATTTGGATCTTTAATAAGAATATAAAATGATTAAGAAAATACTGATTTTACAGCAGAAGGAATAAGAATTAATAAAATTAATAAATAATACAATGATGCTATTTGAGTAGTATGCGGTACTTGAAAACCGAATCGAATTTCTCGATTCCTGCTTTTCTAACATCTGAAATAACTTGGAAAAATAAAATATCGAATGTTTGAAATATTTGTTTTAGGTTCCAAAGGAATTTCCGAGTCATTTAATAAGTCAAAATGGCTACACAAATTGTATTTTCCAAGTAAATAAAGAATATTTTCAAGATTGGATGAGTAAAAATATTCGGAATATCTTTCCAAATATTTACTTTCGGCTTATCAAGGAGTACAGGATTGACTGAAAAATAGACGAAAATTCTGTTGCATGGGCAGCAGTGCGATGGAAGCATACAACTAAGAAATAGGTGGATATTTACTTTTATTCTAACCTATTCTGTTAAAATCATTGTTTTATTTAAAAACAATTTCTTTTGACATTAGAAATTACAATTTAACATGATTTTATAATAAAAAGGGGAAAAAAAGTTTATTCCTAACGATATTCATAAGTAATTTAAATTTAATATTCTAATTTAATTATAATTTTAGAAAAAGACCCAGTAAATTAATTTAATAAACTAAGTATATTTTTTTAAAAAATTAATTCCTGTAACTTGTATTTTGATAGTTTTTTTTTACTTCTCAAGACAATTTAGATGATGAATCAGAACTCTAAAATAATCTTTAAAAATAAATAATACAGAAACGATTAAAGTAGAAAGCTATTGTTTCCATAGGGATGGTGCCTTAATAACAGTTTAAACCACTTTAGATTCAAAGAAATTGATAAAAGTGAATACTTTATGCATTAAATTAATGTTAAGACATTGCCTTGCTATTGCGAAAAACGTCATAGTTTGTTTCAGAAATATATTAATGCTGCCAAATGTCTCTTTTATTAAATAACTTGATTTTAATCTTAACAAAGCAAAATCGAATTTTTTCAATATAAATAATTTAAGTCGATTTTTTGAAGTGTTGTTTATGTTTAGAATAACGTAATTTTATATTATAAAAAACGAAACTTGACTCAGTTTTTTTTTCAAAATTCATCATATTCGCATATTTTAAGGGATTTTGCTATTACGACCAATATTCTGCCTTTTTCCTGTCACAAATGCTGACTATGAAACATTTTATAATTCACGATGAATGTTTGATACATGTACATATTCTGCATTCCATATTTCCATTTTATATGGTTATTTAAAGGCAGAAGTGAAATGATGTACAACTGAACGATATTCAAAGCGTAATTATTACACTAGGAATAAAGTTTCGGTACTTTTCTATTAATTGGAAGCAAGTGAAACTCACCAAATAGTTCAAACCTGTTGCCGAATAAAATATCGCCAAAATGCGTTGTAGTATTAAGTTGGTATGCAAGATGGTGGTGATCTTTCATTGTTGCAATTCCAAATTATTTGAGGATCTTTCGTTTGGACCTGGCTAACCAAAAGCCTTCTTTCATTATTCAGCATAATTTATGCCGTTATGCAAAAATATCAGCTACATAAAGAATGCTTGGTGCTGTGAAAAATCTCGGTTCCTCTACTATCATCTTCACTTCTAAATGCAGAAACACACGCTGAATAATCATAGACCATTTAGTTACTCTTTATCCTCGTGACCTTACGATTTCAGCGTGTAACATATCCGCTAAATAAAAGTGATCACCAATGTCCAGAGGCTGTGACTGGCTTATTAAGATATCACCACAGTTATGTATTTAGAAAGTAAATAGTTGATTAAGTGTAAGAAGGAAATTGTCAGATACAAAATTTCGTTTATGTAGTCCTCATGTTTTTGCGTTATTACGTTTACTTGCGTGAATATAGAGACAAACAAAGGATTCAAACCCTTGATGTTGATCCCTTGATTTGGTTTAAAATTTATTGCTCGATTATATTTTGGATACTTAATTTGTGTAAGAAATCTCAATTATCTAACTCTTTATATTATTTAAAATTATCTTTTTCAATTTTATTCAGACAGCTTAGCAAAAAAACTGGGTTGATTGGATTTCGCTCCAAAAACAGAAATCTAGAATTGTACTTTCAATAAATTCCATATATCAAATGCAATATTTCCAGCCTAAAGTATATTTGTGGAATCACATTCACTAAAAAAATAATAAATATAAAAGCCTTTTTTTCTGATTCAGAAATAAAGGAAACGCGATTATATTTTGGATACTAATTATCTAATTTAATTATCTAATCTCAATGGTCTAACTCTTTATATCTAAAAAAATTACCTTTTTCAATTTTATTCAAACAGCCAAGCAAAAAAACATTCTTTTGATTGGATTTCGCTCCAAAAACAGAAATCTGGAATTGTGTTATACAATAAATTCCATATATCAAATGTAATACTTCCAGCTTAAAGTATATTTGTGGAATCACGTTCGCTAAAAAAAAATAAAAATAAAAGCTTTTTTTATCAGATTCAGGAATAAATAAAATCGGTGGTTCGTCGAAATCCCGATTTTTTTAATGGTTTTAGTAATTATCTTTATCACGAGAAAGGTCAAAATTATTTTTCAAATCCTTGAATGCTTGACTTTTGAATCTAATTCTGATACCAAGATCTTTTACATTCAAAACCTACCTATTTAGAAACTTTCAGAATTATCAATAAATAAATAACTTTTATACGTAAAAAAGAATATAAATTATATAAATAAAATTCTTTATCATAAAGGATTGTCAAAATTATTTCAACGATTAAGAATTGAGTTATAACGTTTATTCTACTCGCATGAGGGAACTGCAGAGAAAAATATTAGATTTAAGCAAATTATACTTATGAATCTATAAATTATTAGTATAAACTTAATTAGTTTATCGCCTGAAAGTTCCCAGCCCTGCGATAAGGTGTGATAAAGTTAAAACATTTCTCTTTCAACAATCTCGTCAATTTCTCGTTCAATACGTAAAAAAGAATATAAATTATATAATTCTTTATCATAAATGAGTGTCAAAATTATTTCAATGGTTAAGAATTAAGTTATAAAGTTTATTCTACTCGCAAGAGTGAAGTGTAGAGGTGAATATTAGATTTAAGATTATATTTATGAATCTATAAATTATTAGAATAAAACTGTTTAGTTTACCGCCTGAAAGTTCCCAGCCATGAGATAAGGAGCGATAAAGTCAAAACATTTCTCGTTCAACAACCTCATCTTGTCTTGTTAAACAACAAGATTTCCCACGCTCCGATAAACAAGGATTTATCTCGACATTCCTTTGTGATTTCGCTTAGTTTCTTCCAGGGAATCACCCAATAAATTACTATTCCATAACGCAACGCTTTATCATCATTATTACAAGGGGACCAAACTTTTACTTCGCAACTATCTACGTGAGAGGCATAGATGAATCAAAAAGTAGGAAAAATATATTTATCTGTTTCTCTTACTCCCAATTTCTCTGCTGTGTGAATAGCTTTACGAAAAAATTTAGATAAATTCTATCATTTAGGGTTGATGGGGCTTTATTCTGATTTATCGTGTTATAGATACTATATAGAAGGAATCAATGCACTTTCAAATTGTTTTTCATGTGAAAGTTTTTTTATGGAGGGGGTTTCTTTTATATGGACATAGATTTATATAGATCCATATTTTAGAGGTTTAACTATTTCTGTGATATTTTAAAGTGCTCATCAGATCAGATATCTCAAAGGACCTTCCTTTGCCAGTTAGTTCGTTTTTTCAAATCACGGGGAATGATTTTTGGTTAAAATGAAGATTTATCTCCAAGGAAAACAATCAAATCTTTTATGTGATGGTGATTCAATTTATATTATTAGTTTATCCAATGCGATTTTAAAGATTAAGAATCGATATAAATTAAATTTATTGTCAGGAATAAAAGATTTTCAGGATTTTTACCTTCTCGTATGTGAATTACATAAAAAGAAAATATTGTAATCGTTAAAATAGTTTGACTTCTTTAATTTGAAATGTAACCTCAAAACTTCAAAAGTTTGGACGTTAAAACAGCTTGATGAATTATATTATCTATAATATGACTTCAACTTTAAAAGATTGACTTAAAAATTTCGATAAATCTGCATTTTTCAGACATCTAAGTCCTCTTAAAGCTCATCTTTGGAAATATATCTGTATGTTGAAACGATGACTCAAAAAGGCTTTGAGCCAGATTATTAAAAACAGGCATGTTGTCCTTTCACTAAATTCAAATATTCCTACCAAATTTTGAACGAAAATTTGTTTGAGATCAAGTGAATATAATAATTGAAATGCAATAAAAACTCGATAGATATTATATCACCAATTATTTGATACACTGTTTTACATGTTAATGTCAAAATTTCGAAATGAAATTCTACCGTCTGTTAATCTAATAAAATAGTTTAAAGCCACAATACTTTATATAAATTAAATTTTATATGAAATTTTTTAAAATTGTTGTTATTTATTCAATTTTGTTTTCAATTGATCGACAAAAATAATTAAAAATGCATATCTGTATTTAATATATTACAAAACACAGAATTATATATGCAGGGCTGAAAATAAAAATCTGTGTATTGGTGGTGTTCAAGGCCTTGCCTATGATCCTCAATTTTTATGAGGAGGATCAACACCTTTACTAGGAACACACCTTTAAGGAATACACAAGGCACATACACAATACGAGTTTTCTTTATAATTTACTAAGAGTTTTCTTTCATTGCATTCTTTGCTCATTCATTTTAGCCTAACTTAATATCAGCTTTTGGTATTAAGGAAGTAATTATGACAAGCTTGGCAATTTTAAAGTCATCAGGTGGCGGGAATTATTCATAAAAGCTGACTTATTTGGACATAAAAGCTGACTTATGTTGGATGTAAAAAGTTGGGCTTTTTACGAGGGTGAAAGCGGGATGGAGAAAGAACTCTTAACAATTTAAAAACTAGTGTACAAGGCAATTATAAAAAGCTATCTCAATATATGAGAACGTAACTATGATATCGCTTAAGGAACGAAACAAAATTTTGACTCAAGATTTTTTGTGGTATGAGATCAAGAATTATATAAAAAAAGAATATTCTAACAGTTACAATTACAGTGACAAAATTTCAAAATTTTAAAAGGCAACACCCATTTTTTTTTATTAGAAAGTGTTCACCATAGGAAAAAAAAACAATAAACAGCATTGGGACGGTACTTGCTGCAAGAAAATCTCCAACTATTCATATAATACTTACATCAAAATACCTTGGACCAAAATTTTTTTCCGTTTATGTGAACGGTATGATAGTCATGGTTTCATATATCGGGATGGTTTTTATATAATCCCAATTCTAATAAGTTTTACATAATTCTCTTCAAAAGCCTTATTTTGAAATATTTTTTCCATGATCAGTTGTGTTACTGGAAACTTTAAAATATTCTTACATTGAAGGAGGAGATTTCAAAACATCATAAAATAAGAACTATTAGTCAAAATGACTTGGCATGAGATTTAAAATCAAATGCCCAAAGTAAAAGCTAAATGATAGAGAAAGTTATAAATGTTAAAAGTAGTTAATATAAGAGAACATCAAACTATTTCCACCAATTCAAACGGATAAAAGAATACAAAAATATATGTTAATTATTTTTAAACATAAAGCGGTACTAAAAATATGCAAATCCAAATTCAAAGTCCTTCTTCGCCCTCAATGGAAGCCAAAAAATGTTAAATTTTGTACAAAAACTACATGCATTATATTAGAAAAAGTATAGAACATTAAATATAGTATATTTACATTACCATATAGTATCTTTTATGAATCAATGAAGTCATTTTTAAATGGAGTTTGTGAACTTGTTTCATATGTATTGCGAAATAAATAAAATGAAAAAGAAACTAACGAGAATATGTTTGAAGTTACAATTGAAAGATTAAATGGATTTTGTGATCTGTCAAATATAACTTTAAATACGTTTAATTGCAATATTTCTTCTCATAAACACAACCTTATCAAACCAGATGATAACATTAGAGTGTACCATTGCAGAGGCAATACTAATTTTGAAAACAAAAGTATTGTTTCCTGGAAGACTAATCTTATGATAGTATGTTGTTAATAACATTTGACGACTATTTGCATTCGATTATTGACGTCTTAGATGCTTTTTATGAAATGAAAATATTTTATGATGCAAATTCTGTCTTTTTTTGCTTTCATTTTGAAACCGAACTATATTTTCCGAATTGGAATTCCCGATTTAGATAAAAAAAAATGCAAGAAATAATTTAAAAATATTTAGTAAAATTAATTCAAGTTGCGTTTTAAAGTTTATTAGTGAAATTATCAATTTTTTGTCTCAATCAGGAAAATTTAGCCAAAATTGTTAGTAGATATATTGATAAAAAATATTTCATTTTATTATTAGAAGATCCCAATAAAATAATTTCTTTTAGGCTTAAATTATTTCATCCAATTTCTAATTGCTCAGGTATTTGATGGAGATCTAAGTATCTTCTCGCAAAATAATTTTTGCCTTTTCGTATACAATTTGAAGGTTTTGTCATGAACAAATTTGGTGACTTTTTGTAAACTTTACTATTAAAAATGAAATAAGGCCAGGTAAAAGAAATTTGGTTTGTAATCGTAACATGAAAACAATGTTTAAAAAATATCTTTAAAATTTTGCATCCAACAGTGATAAGTCTTTTTGTTATTGAGAGAGAGATAACTCAACTGTTAAGAGATAACTCAAAAACTTCAAGAAATTAGGTCTATGCAATTTTCATATAGTTTTATCACCAAAAATATTCCATAATTCATTTGTTATGGAATTTCAATCCATATTTCATTAAATTATGGATTGAATGTCTACAAGTTTGTCTTTTTATGATGCGCATATTCCGTAGTCTTAAAAGCACATTCAGTTAGATCTACCAAATTTAGTTTGTATCAAAATTGTAAATTTGAAAAAATATGAACAAAATAGGCAAAAACTAAATATTCAATTCACAAAATAATAAATATATAAACCAAATGACAAGCATAAATTAAATATACCATGATGTCTTGACTGACTTTTTTAATTACACAGCGAAACTAAACATAAAACGGGCCATGCCATGTTATTATAGAGAAAACTGCAGATTTTTCATCTATAGGTTACTTCATAATGATTTAAACACAAAGAATTCTTGCCACGAGATACATTCTATTAAACTTAATTAAATGGACAGCTAAATCTAATTTATCTTTCCAACATTTAACATTTTTTAAAACCCGAGATTGTTTATTTTATAAAAAAAATATGTGAATATTGCGTTTTATTCCCTATGGTATTGGTAGATACCGAGTCATCTGACCCATGGCATTTGAGGTTTGTTTGCCCAGTATTGTTTGAAATATTTAATGAAAATTTTTATTGCTCCTTAGTAAGCTTTATATTGCACTTGATGGTAAACTAGGACAAAAAAGGGAAATTAACGATTTAATTAACACTAAATTAACAGCAAATGAGTTAAAGCAACATTATTTGTTGATTCTGCTTTTAGACCGTTTGTGGCAGCATTAATGAATAGTTTTCCGGTTTGCTTACCTTTTTCGAGGACAGAAAAGTTTTCATCTCTGGGCTAGCACTCGTCTGAATACTTAACCCCTTTCCAGTAAGATTTAAGAATGCAAAAATTGTAGATGAAATAGCTATTTAATTTTTATTTAAGAAAACTCAGTTTATTTTATAATTCTAATTTATTTATAATTATTAATTAAAATTATATTATTGGTATGGATGTAATTGTAATTTGTAAGTTCGCATTCAACATTTCTTCAAAAATCTCTAGTGATTTCGGATTAGCCCCTAGTTTTCGCGTTTACTCTAGGCACTCCGGTATTTCTTTAAAAAATAATTTTTGGCACATAATGTGTCTACGACTCCAGAGTATTCACAAAATTCACCTATCAGTCAATATGCGCGTTTTTTTCTTCTTGCTAATATTTCACTATCATTAGTTTCAATATCAGTATCAGTTAAATATAGAATTATTTTCTGATTTTTCTGAATCATTTTGGTCTTCTTGATTTACATTACTCTTATTAATTAAGGTGTTTATTTCACTGCATGTTTAACATTTAATAAGACAGATGTTCAGGCTAAATGTTTATTAGAATGAATGAACGAATTTATCAGAGTGACTACTAATAGTTTAGCCATAACTTGTAGCAAGACAATCAAACGATATATGATAGTGATCTATGATATTATCAACATAAGTAATAAAAGTGCATCCACATTCAATACGCTAGAAATTTTAAATTAAATTAATTATTTTATTCAACAGTAACTTTAGTCGCATGAGGAGTATAACTCGTCACGCCATATAGTAATGACGAGTATAGCTCGTCATTGTGCTATATGGCATGAAAAATCAATGACGAGCTTTACTCGTCATTTTACGGGAAGGGTTAAGTAATGCACGCTTTAAAGTTGTATTGTTTTTTAAAATAGTAATAAAGCGGTCAGTGATATCAGATGGAGCAAAAAAAAAAATGCCAAGAAAGACTTAAAGGATTTATAAAAGTTTTATTTCATCTGTTTAAAATTATTTTAAATTTCATGTTTTAATTCTTCCTTTCTTCTTTAAAAATTATGATAAGATTTCTTCTGCATTTTAATAAAATTTTTAATTTGGAATTGAGCTTTTGTGATCATAACATTTTAAAAACTTTTTTTTTCATTTGTTATTATTGTTGGGAGGTCGGGTATCAATTCCACAGACAACCCCTTAAAGTATCCGACTACGATCGAATGAACATTTTTGAAAAAATTGGATTTTTTAAAAACTATTTAAAACTACGGTCTTTAGACGTATTGTCAATCATAATACAAAATGCTATAAATACAAAATAATTATTTGAAAATATAATTTCTCTTGAGAAATTGGAAAATGTGTAGTAAATTTTAATGAAATTGAGCCAAAACGGTTCACACTCTACACAAAATTTCAATGCAGAAATCTTATTTTTCTTTATGCACAAGTTATAGAATACAATAATGAATGAAATGGACCAAAACCTAAGAAACATTTTATGATGCAAAGAAGTTATGAGTAAAAATATACATATATATGCATTTTTTCCATCCATTCGCTACTTAAGTTTTCTAAAAACTCCTATAAATGAAAAAGTATTTCACCAACAGTAAAAAAATTAATTCATTTCATCAGCCGTATTTTTTAAAACCTGCGCTGAAATTTTTATATAAATACCTCTATTAGTTTTTAAAATATCATGTTAATAGTGCAGAAATTTTATAAAAATCAAAGTTCTGAAAAAATTGAAATTAAATACAGATAGTTTATCCAAAAATAGCATTTTGCTTAAAATTTTCCTGGGTAATAGGTCAGACCTTCCTTTTCTTAGAAAAGACAAACTGTTTTGGAAAGAAGGAAGACTAAACTACAAGAAATAAGAGTAATAGAAAAATTAGTCAATGTGGTCGATAACCAGCGTTTTTTATCGTAGTCGGATACCTTAACGCGAGGATATGCATGCTTCAAGGAAAATATCTGGGTTGGTAAGTGAGAGCGAACAATGGTGAAAGACATCTAGTGACTAAAAAAATAATTATAAATGAGTATGATGAGAAGTTTTTAAGGAAAGAACAATGTTTGATAAACATACTTTTGTAAATTTAATATTTCCTATTATGATAATAATTCTAATAATCTTCTATTAAAATAGGAAAATAATAAAAAATTGCTCCCAAATTTGCATAAAATGTTGAATCTCTAAATTAATTGTTATAATGGCATGAAAATCATTATGATCCATGTAGTAGAAATAAGAGGAGCATATTTTTAATCATAACATTTCACACAAAACATGAAGACATTATCGCACGCACCTCAACAGAACAGCATGTCATTATAATTACAATCGCAATGCATCATTGGATGCGTACTTAATTATATATCGCCATCTATTAATGAAAAGAGAAGATAGAATAATAGTATTTGATAGTTTAGTTTAGTTATATTAAAGTTCCGTTTTAAAGCAACACGAGGGCTATTTTGGGACGGACCTCGTAATTTTGAGTCAAGATCAGATAACGAGGATGACACTTGAATTGACACCTCCCTCTCCACACCACACCACACCAGCGGGAGGACGTTTGACCTGACAGATTTAACGTGTAAGAGACCTCCTCACACGACGGTTCTTCGGTGGAACCGAGTCTGGAATCTGAAACCCTCCGATTCCGAAGCCGATACCTTACCACCAAGCCACCGCGGACCATAGTATTGGATAGAGTAGAGAGCTAAAATGTCATTTAAACGCATCTGCATTGTCCTCAGATTATCTACATATTAGGTTTATAAACAGATTTTCCTATTGTTAATGGGATTTTAAATATTTTTGAAAGCGCATCATAACAGTTTAACAGTTTTCATTTCCTTCGAATAAATCCATTTTATTCAGAAACTATAGTTCAAAACTTCATACTTTTTATTCACCGAATCAAGTCAAACGTCAACTGTTGCAGCAAAATCTCTCATGGCTCTTTCTACAAGTACAGCTTCAAAGAATCTTTTAAAATGTGTCTTGCTGTAGCACCATACCGGTCTATCAAAAATTTCCGTTTCTTTGAATTCCACTTTAAAAGCTTTAAGTTGAAGCCCATCGTAAGCGATGGAAGTTTTTATATGTTTCTGGGAAAGTAAAGTATAAAGCGGAAAAGACTATTTCGTAGAATTCGCATGTCACATCAATCATTCAAAGCCACTACGATGCACACAAAAAATATATATCTGCATTTGCTCTTTGCAATATGATCTTTAAAAGTCTTCACAATATTTGTACCGAATAAACATAAACAGTCTCACCTGCTTGCGGCAAAAAGACCACAGGGGAAATAAGGATCTCACTAAGATAATACATTTTTTATTGATATTGACTCCCGAATTGATTTTAAACTTTTTTAAACTTTTATTTGATCAAGGAATAAATAAGAAATTTCTTTTTATAAGTTATCTTTCTGTATACAATTAAATGGGTAAATAAAGTAAAGTGAACGATACAATTCTGAAATTGATGGGTACTTAGAATTTTTCTAAAATAAACTAATTCCCCTGCGTAACATCTTTAAGGTATTCAACTACTTTTAAAACATTCCTTATAGACCAACTTAGTGATTTTTAAAAAATTCTTATTGTTTTTTTGTAGTTCATACCCCAAAACAGTATCTTTTCTAAGAAAAGAAAGGTCTGTCCTATCATCCAGGGTCACATCTGTTTCAGCAAAAACTTGTCTTTCACTTCAATTTTCTCATAACTTTAATGTTCATAAAAGCCCTCCTCCATTAACATGATATCCCCAAAACTAATAGAGATATTTACACAAAAATTTCAGCTCGTGTTTTAAATGATATGTGCAATGAAATGAACCAAAATTTTCATTGTTGGTGAAATACTTTTTCATTTAGAGGTGTTTTTAGAAAAATTAATCTGTAAATTTATGAAAAAATGCATATATGCGGATATTTTTACCCATAACTTTACCCCATAATTTCTTTGTTTCTAAAAATGTTTTTTGGTTCATTTTATTCAGCATTATATTCTATAACCTGCTTGCAAAGTAAAGTAAGATTGCTGCATTACCATTTTGTGTAGAGTGTTAACCGTTTTGATTAAATTTCATTAAATTTACAAAAATTTGTCTCATTTCTTAAAATATATTACATTTTCAAATAATTGTTTTTGTATTTATATTATTTATAACTGACAATACATATAAAAATCATGAATAATTTCTTAAAAATCCAGTTTTTCAAAACTTTTCTTTCGAACGTAGTCGGATACCTTAAAATGATGAATTATCTATACTTTTACAATGTTTTCTGTTATTGTTAACTAGTTACATTCTACTTTTCACAGTGCTATCTGAGTTAAGGAATTCCATTTCGATAATACGCATATCTGTGTTGGTTTTAATTAAATAAATATTTGTTGCCAATTCTCACTTTCAAAAGAATAAACTGAGTTTGAGTAGGAAATTTAATTAACAATTTAGTCTAGAACCATAAATGAGCTTCTCCTGTTTTATATAAACACTCAAGGTAGAATATAGTATTCATCACTGATTATGATCCAGTTTCACCCATGGTAGGCATGTTCCGGCATTCAATTCAACTTCAACTCATGTTGGCACTTCCCGTCTTATTATATCTCTTAGGCCTAGCAAGAGTGGGTCTGTTTGTAAAGTGATATCACATGCACGCACTAATGTTGGCTCTCGACTTCTCGAAGAATTTGGTGTAGCAGATTCAACCATAATTACCTTTATACAAGAAGATATGATTTTGAAAATGTAAATCTCAAAGAAATAACTCTGCTTATACATGCTTTCTTTTTTGCTTTTACAGTTATTAAAATTCTTACTACTTTTATAATTGTTATAAATATTATTTACAGCATGATTAATGTTCTAGGATAAAAACTATTCTCTTTCTGTTAAATTTTGTGGCAGTTTTTTTATCAATATATTTGTTGCAAATCAAACAATCATTTAATAGAAAATTAAAGCTAATATCTTATTCCCTATAGCTTTAAAAATAATCTTCATTGTATTTAAGAGAGAGATATATATATTCCCTCTTCATTATTGTATGACAATAATTATAGTCATTATCTGATGAAAAATTAAGAAAAAATGCATTTAAATTTCTAAAATATAAAGTACAATTTGATTCATTAATATTATTTAAACTCCTTTATGGGGCTCCTTATATCGATGATTGGACGTACTTCCTTAAGGAGGAGCTGTACCGTGGCCAGCGATGAATCTTAGAATTCAACCACAGTTCTTGCTAGTGTTGCTGTTGTGGTGGTCCTTTCATTCAGTTATTTTATGGATTGGGTGGGTTAGGAAGTCAGAGATATGACTAACCATTTTGTTGGCTTACATAATTCTTTTCCTTGTGTAATTATAAAATAGTTCCATGTTTTCATATAAAATACTTCACTATAAACTATAATTTGAATAACGATCATAATATATATAATTTACTTCAAAAATATAACAAAAAAGTTTCAAAATAATAATCTTGGAGGATGTTTTGAATGCACATTTAGTAACTTAAAAAACCTGATTTTTAAAAAATGATAGTTAAACGCGAAAGCATCCTTCCATGAATTCTTTTATCAGCGTTCCTGAATATGATATCAAATCTTCTGGGGACAGTTAAATAGCAATTGCAATTTCTTTTTCAACAGTTAAAATACTCTTTCCTTTCCGCTGTTTCTGAAAGAATCCTTCAACCGTAAATAGTTCCGGACGCAAAGCATAAAGGAATAACGCAGCAGAGAGAACAACCGCTTTTTAAATGAGCAAAAAAGCAATATCTTTGGACATAATGAGATCTGTTTTTATTTTTTATCGCTTTCTCTAGAGAACTTGTTGAAACTTAAATCGCCGAAGAAGATATTAAACAAGACCGAAAAGAGCATTGTATTGTTGTTTTTTTCTGTAGAGATAAAATAAAAGAATTCTAATTTTTTTTGTGACTCATAAAAGAGAAAAATTCATTCAAAGTTCAGCATGGATGCTAATGCTGTGGCTTATTTGCCTTTAAAAAAATCTGCATAAATGGAATTAAAGATTCAGTCTGAGAACAAAACATATACTTTCATTGGAAGGTAACTATACGACATAATTATGATGCAGCGTTCCTTTTCATAAAGAGATTGTAATCTGAGACATATTTAATAATTATTATATAAAATATGTATATTTTATATAATAATTATATTATGATATAACCAGTTTGAGTAACATCAGACAATTATAAAATACTACCCATCTTAGACAACCAATTAATTTGCTGGAAATAATTGATAGGCTTAATATCAATGAAATTTCTCTTGCGTAACCTGAAGATCAAGATTCCACATAAAAAGAATTTTTGAGAAGTAAATCGTGATAGATATTAAATCTGTGTTAAATTAATGCTCTATGAATGTTTTACTTTTGCGTACACAAACTTTTCTAATGGACTTGAGTCCCATGAAATCTTAGCGTTATTAGCAACTCGTGTCTAAACAATTTATTTCAAATTCAATTTCAATGCTTTTGTAATTTTACCGTTAAGTTCTTCCCTTGAACTACAGAGATAATTAACTGTATCTTTTCTACTTAAGAGGTCAACAATGAAAGAAAAGCCCGTGATTAAAAATTTGATAAACAATGAAAATTATTTTAATTTAATCGCAAAGAAATAAACCCCGTATTAAAAATTGTAAAGAATACATACATTTTAAATTACTAAAATTTGTGAAAAAATAGCATTGAAATTAAATTAATATCACTAAGAAAATTATCTTTTGCATTTTAAAAATTTATGACAATCAGCTTTGTATTGTACAAATGATTTTCGAATTATAAAATATTTAATTATCACATAGTTTGAATGGAATAAAATTATAACTAAAATTTTAAACAAATAATTTCCAAGCGACTATTACCTTCTATTAAACTATATCTGTTTAAATTTAGCTCTAGATTAAATGATTTTTCTTGTGGAGTGCCAAAGCAGACATCTTTATTATTAATTTATTGTTTTCGTCAACTAATTAATTAGTTGGTGAATTGGGTTTATTTCATTTTAGTTAAATCATTTAAATACAACTTCATTTTCACGAATCCTTGAAATTGTCATACATAAAAGAAATGCAAACTAAGTTGCCATTCCTTTCATTTCTAGATCCATTTTTCCTTCCATCAGGGACTAGTTTTATGGTAATCTAGCACAATCAAAATTAGAAATATAAGGTTCATCCATTTTTTATATTTTAGGATGTTGAAATTTATTTTTTTATTCTTAAATTACACAGATTTAAACAAAACTCCATTTCTTTAGTTTTCTACCATGGAAGAAAATTATATGATTAAATATTTAATGAAACAAGGAAAACTGAATGAAATTTCGAAACAATGAAACACTTTTGGAATTTATTGTGAAATAACGCCCAAATCTCAACTTCTTGAGATGCCGATGTCCTGGCACAGGAGTAGCGCATCTTCTTTGGGTTCGAGTCCTGGTTCGAGCATGGTTGTTCTTCCTCTGTTCTATCTGTGAGATGTGTGAATATGACGTCATGTAAAAAGGGGTTGTGCAAGCGAATGAGTCATGCGTGAGTGACAAAGTCGTACTCTTGGCCATAGTTGGTGTTTTAAAATAAGAGACGCGGTTTATCGGCTAAAATCGCTGCCTTTATAACAGCGGGTTTGTCCAATGGCAAGCGCCATGCAACAACACTCATGGATTTGTATTCTCTGTAATATATCTGTGCCGAATGTGGTCACTATAATTCAAAAGGCATATCTTTTTAAAAGGTCCGCGCATTATCCTTTATGATGAACTAAGATTTCAATTTTTTTCATTGCACATAAATTATGTTGATTCATCTTTTTGATTTCTCCTAGTGGTTTTATTTGGAAACAATACATATCTATATTAATTCATTAAATTAAAAGAACCTATTATTTGGTCATTAAATTTTAAATTGTAAAGGTTACTTCATACAATCGTAGAAATATAAAAAAGCACTAATTCTAATCGCACAAAAATGATGGAAATGAAAGAATAATAATTATGCGATTTATTATTCCAAAATTTATAAGTAGTAGCATTTAAAAGTTCGATCCAAAGCATTTTCACTATTATATTTTTACATTAAATTATTGTGAAAGAAAATGATTAGCCGAAATTTCACAGAGCAAAATGACAATACTTGTGAATAGTCTATAGTAACGTGTTTCTCGCGAAGAGATATAATTTTGATAGAGAATTCTGTATTCTTGCAAATAAACTCTTTTTTCTTTCCGCACATTTTATGGTATATTTTAAGTAACAAAGATATATAAGGATATTTGATACTAAACATACCAGATTTATTGGATCATAAATGTAAAATTTTGAGTGAAAATTCAAAATATGAATTCTTTAAAATCTTTATAATAATAAGTAATATATACGATTATAAACATTAAGGTATCCGACTACGTTAAAAACACTGGTTATCGTCTACATTGGCGAATACTTATTAATTGTTATTTCTTGTAGCTCCTAATTTTCTCTTTCCAAATCAGTTTATGCTTTTTAGGAAAAGGATGGCTTAACCTATCACCTATGAGAATTTTAAGCAAAATATATTTTTCAGCTAAAATTTGTCTTTTAACTTCAATTTTTTCAAAACTTTCATTTTCATAAAAATTCTTCACCGTTAACATGGTATTTCGAAAACTAATAGAGATAGTTACATAAAAGTTTCAGCGTGTGTTTTAAATAATATGGATAGTAAAATGAACCAAAAGTTTTATTGTTAGTGAAATACTTTTTGATTTATAAGTGTTTTTAGAACAATTAAGTTGTGAATTTATGAAAAAATGCCTATATATGTATATTTTTATCCATAAATTCTTTGCATCTCAAACTTTTTCTTAGATTTTGGTTTATTTATTCTATTACTTGTGTACAAAGAAAAATAGGATTGTTGCTTCACAATTTTGTGCAGAGTGTTAACCGTTTTGGTTAAATTTTGTTAAAATGTACTACAAAATTTCATGTATCTCAAAATATATAATATTTTTAAATAATGTTTTTGTATTTATAGTAATTTATATTATAATTGACAATGCATCTAAGAACCATAGTTTTAAATAGTTAAAAAAAATACAACTTTTCAAAATTTGTCCTTCGAATGTAGTCGGATACCTTAATTTAATTGCTAATTTAAACTTTTATCAACCATTAATTCCGATGAGCCGACTGGTCACCAAAGGAAGCTCGATATAAAGAAAGATGTGACTGAAAAGTTCTTTACAGATCGGTTAATTTTATCTAAAGTTATAAAATTCAAGGTAAATATATTTTAAGGGAGAAAATTCTTACTGGAATAATTATTTTAAAATTTTATTTCATAAAAAAACAACATGATTTTCGAATTTATCCTCGATAAATTCTGAAAATTGTTGGGAGATGAGCAATTTTCACATTTTTTGAGAACTTAAAAAAGCAAAAAGCAATTCGTCTATTATGTAATTTCCCCTGAATTTTGATGTAAAAAATATTTTATTTTGCATTATTTTTTACATTGCTTCTCCTCACTCATAGTATTTCCATTGTTGCTGAGGAGTCAAAATTTTTTGCTTTGCTTTATCAAATTTTTAATCGCAAGAGTTTTAACTATTATAGAGATTTTTTTATAGTCAACGCAAATTACTTTAGATATAAGAAAATAATAGTAGTAATAGATAGGACAAACAAAAGTATAGTGAAAGACGAAGCAATGTTTTTCTGAATCCTAATTAAGAAGGTTTATAAAGATAACAATTTTAATATTTTTAAGTAACGATACTTTAAGTTCTAACACATTTTGATGCTGAAAACATTTTTTAATTTTCTTATATGCAAGACATACAAAGGGGGAGTGATACAATCGTTAAAAATTAGAACTGGAGATTTGACAAATTTCCACGCTTCACTCTCCGAGCCCGAAGTCGAAGTATCTCCGACCCCTGAAACAATTGATGAAACTCCACCTATTCCGGAGCCTTGTACCAATTCTTCCACAGTTGATAAAAATATTTCTAAACAAAGCCCTCAAAGCTGTCTAGTTCAATGGGTTGACCTTAATTTTTTTTTACAGAGAACATTTAAGTGCCTCTGTTCATACCAAATACTTCAAAAAATATCGTATCAAAAGATTACAATGATTTTTTAAAATTTCACTTGGTTTTGTAATTTACACCTGTTTTAATGTTCTGTGACTTGCATTTTCACCTTTTAGATATCACTGATATTTCAATCTTTTATCATTTTTGCAAAAATTTCATTTCTGGGATGTGATTTGCATCTTTTAACAAAACGCTTTTACAATTCATAATTGGCTGTCTTTTATTCGATAACAAGAACCTATAATTTTAAATTGTATAACCGAATTGAAAATGGCAATTATCAATACAATTTGTTGGGCGCAGTGTTGCCATACCTGGCTCTTGCGCTATTAAATCCCAAACTACCTACCTACCTACCTACCTACCTCCAAGCCAGAAAAACATATTTTTATCCCTTTTTCTGTCTATCAGTGAGCACGAAAAACGTCACTGTTTTGAGTTAAATAAATGAAATTTACTACGAGCTCAAATATTAAATGTATAATTTCCTATCACATTTTGAATGGTGTTTATGTAGTTCTGGTGGCTCGAACATGCGGTTATACATGAGGTAACTACAAACGAAAAAGAGTCAGATGAATAAAATTTGGTACTCAGATTTAATATCAGAGATATAAATAACTATTATGTTTTCAATTAAATCAGTAAAGAGATGGAAAGAATTCTGATATGTATTTTATAAGAATGTAAAGAAGATAACTTAAAAACGCAATAATTTAAGTAAATGAAATATGGTATGCAGTTTGTAATTAGAATTGCATTTCTGGACCGAATTTTGGTTCCAATTATTCGGAAAGAAAAGCAAATTTGTGTATCAACCACATCAAATTTTGTTTACATTTTATTCTATCCACATTTGTATAGATCGGCATAGATTTAAGCTAATTGGCTCTTTTTCAACTGCATTCCGCCTATGAACACAGAAGCTCAATTATTTTAAAGTATGCAAAGTGAAAAAAATTCTAGAACACCATTCCCTTTAATTATTTGAGGTAAGCATTTCAAAACGGAAAATAATGCTTAAATTAAGTTACTTAGTTATTTAGGATTCAATTAAAAGTAAGAATACCAAACTTTAATCAATCAATCACCAAAAGTGTCAAGTTTCACATAAAAATTTTCCTTCTTTATTCTTTCATTATTATCCATCCTTTATAATCATGTGATGTGCGTCAATCTCAGGCAACTGTGATTACTTCAATGATAGTTTTACCAGGATCAAATCAAGTGTTATTAGAATACTTACCACATCAGTATAAGTCGGAAACGTTGAACGGAATATGACAGTTGAAGGGATGATCATGAGCAGAATCGAGTGGATGATGAGTGACACCACCAAGTTGCGGTGAACACGGAGGCGAGAACACTGCAGAGACCTGCAAATAAAGAGATAGTCGTATAACTGAATGAATGAATTGAATAATCCAACAATAAATTAGGTTTTCTATGAATTATAGCATTAAAAAAACTGCCTTGAAAAATTCTCTGCCTTAATCACTGAGCAGGGATGTTCCATTTCAAAACCACATGATTATCAATGTACATTTAAATTTATTTTTTTCAAAAATTATAACTGAATGACTGGAAATGAATAATTCGACAAAGAATTAGAATAATTTTTTTTGAATTATTACAGTAATAAAAATTAAATAGAAAAATTATCTGTCATAATCACTGAGTAGGACTGTTTTATTTTAAAACCATATCAGCATCGATGTACATTTAATTTTATTTTTCAAAAATTATAAACAATTAACATATACAAATTTTAATTTGATGGGAAAATCTTAGTGGAGAATAAAAACAAGCAACATAAATATTTTACTGTATTGTAGAGTTGAAAAATCTTTTGATTTGAATGCAATATTAACGTATTTAATGCAATAAATGGTTTATTTTTCAAATATTTTAATAATAAGAATATGCAAAATTTTATTTAAGAACATAAATCCTTGTCCAAAAGATACAAATGTTCATTACTTGATACATACCTGTATCATAATCTGATTATCCATAAACATGTTAGTAAAAACTTTGGTTATATGGTTTTGAAGCTCAATTAACTTAGTATTAGTTAAACAAGTAGAGCATCCTTTAACATAACCTCAAAGGAATTTACTGTATACCTATGATTTAGAAAGCTTAGAGGATTCATAAAATGATTTAAATCGCCAGCACCACATGGGTCAACTTATGAAAATGATTTTATTTCACATTTGTTGGCACAAACAGGAAAGTTATAGAATGAAAATAAAGATTTATAAACCAGTTCCATTTCAAAATTAGCAGCTGAACTTCCTCTAGGGCGGATGCTAGTTGATTTAAAGACAGGATTGAATATATTGAATATTTCATAATAATAATGACATTTTCTCTTAATTATTGATAATATTAATACTTAAGATTATTAATAATACTTTCTCTTAATTAGTAAAAATATTAATAATTAAGTTTATTAATAATATTTTCTTTTAGTTATTAATAATTTAACAATTAAGATTATTATTATTTCTTAAAATGGACAAATTTAGTAGAAACATGAGTGCATGATGGAAATAATATAGAATTCTTTATTTTTGTTATTTAACACACAAACATACATACACGCATGCGCGCACGCATATATTGAGTTAAAGTGAGAGCTAGTAATTTAATTAATTTTCAGAAAGCACTAACTATTTGTTTACCAGAAACTATTTGAATATTTTATCATTTAGGTAGGAATACTTTGAGCAAAAAGCTGTCGGTGTAAAGAAAAAAAATCGATGCTGCTTTTTGCAAAATTATACGATAAAAATAATTAATCTTTTTTCTTTCTTTTTCTAAAAAAATATTTTTTTTCTGGAATTCTGCGAACCTGAAGCACTTTTTCTAACTAAGAGTGCTCGGAATAACGTGTCTTTTATTTTGTTGACATGTACAAACAATCTATTGAAGTTTTAGGAAAATCTTATATTGTAAACAAATCAGAATGATAGAAAAACACTTCATGGAAAACTGTTGAAAGAAATAAATATTTAAAATAATAGAAACCAGATTGATAAATATTCCAAAAAGATCAACAAAATATCACTATGGTTAACAAAATTTATCATCTATTGCTAAAATAATTTTTTCTACAATTTGAGAAGCATTATTGGTGAAATAAATTGTTTCTTGTAAACAAAGAAAGAAAATTTGGGTAAATCTAGGTTTGGGAGTTGACATGATATGTAATCCTCGTTTTCAGCATACTATATTTGTAATTGACTTCCAGTATGCATAAAACTATATTAAAATATTTTATTTCGAATGCGGAATATAATATGGAATTTTTATATTTTTTTATTTGCTCTCATACTTTACTAAGGTATAATACTTTGCAAATTGTAAACATTATTTTATGTTTCTCTTACCTATTATAAGGCTATCATTACAGTCGTATCTCCTATCTTTAAAAAATATAATGAAAAAAAATTGTATGATTCCTGACGTGGAAAACGTAAATAAGAAATGATTAAGTTTCTAATTTTAACTTATAGTTGAAATTAATATTCAATTATCTCGTTAAATCCTTAACTGATTATTCATATAATATGCTATACGTTTGTATTCTAGATAATATTAAACACAATATTAATGCCTACTATAAGGGATGTTGAAGAAATTCCATGCGAAAACTGCGCTATAATGGTGTTAATATAATTAGGATAATAACCCCGATTTCATATTATGCAGAAATCAAAGCTAATTTCTAGATGAATGATCAAACATCAGACCTAGAATGTATCTAGATTTCTTCGAATTAAGTCGAAGGCATAAGTATTGGAAAACAAATTACAAAGTTGTTTGTTTTCTTATTCGTCCATTCCTCTTTCTCTTAATATGAAAAACAGCATGAGGAAATTCCGTAATATTCAATGCTGTCAAAAACTTTGATCTCCCTACTTAAGTGAAACTTAATTTCTTTTTATATATTCCCATTTCAATAAAAACAATTCAAGACCAATGGACCTAGATCCTTAAAAGAAAACAACAAAAAATCTATAATGGAGCTCTGAAGGGACTGATGCGGAAATAAAACATTGGCTTAAGTGTTGTCTTGGTCATAAAATCCGATCAAACAATGCGTGGAAGAAAGCGATATGGCTCAATAAAACATAATTCATTTCTTTCTGCACAAGAGGGAATATGAACGTGTTGAAGAAAACCTTCAAAGGCTTATGATCCAGATGGACATCATTCAACTGTGAAGCGTGGAAGCAAAGCTGTCACATTTGGAAAATGTGGATTTCTGTCGTTTTCTCATCTACTTAGGAAACCAGGAAACTGCCAATAATTATTTACACATTTTATGTCGTACTTTGTCTTCTAAGATGCTGGAGTCGCTTCCGTCTGAAAATGTAACTTCGAATGTTTTCTAGACCTTATATATAAAAAGTCACAGCAAGTAATAGTTTTTATAATATTGGCCGAAAAGAATAAATTTTTGAAATTTTAACTTCGGCATAAGTCATGATTTGTACAGACGAGGTAATTTGTACAGAAATGCTATGATAAATTGTCGTCTATTTTCACCGTGATACGAGATTAAAGTATCAAGTTTTTTTTTTCTTTATTGATTTTAATCTGAGATTTCGAGGGATTTCTTTGACACATGTTGATTTAGACAAAGGAATCTTAGGCATCTTTAAAAGAACGTCATTGTGTGGGAAATGCGAGAAACATTTGATTTTTGCATCACGTATTAGAATTGACCAGCGGGTGACCGAGCTCCGCTCGGAGAAAACAGGTATCGAAGCTAACTTGAAGATTTAAATTTTCAATTGTGATTTATCAAAACAATATATGCCATAAGAAAATTTGTGAAACCATTGGTGAAAAGATAACCGGTTAAAGTGCACCATTGTAAACTATTCTAAACAAAGTTAGAGTTTGGAAAGGGAACTATTCTATATAAAGGTAAAGTAAAGGTAAAGATTGAAGTGTGTTGAAGTTCAATATTTTTGACAAATTTATTTAGAAAAACCAAACATATATACATACATAAGAAACATATTATAAACCTATAACAGCATAAACATAAAACTTTATTAGTTCGCCATATTGGCTATAGATGGCAGCACGTTACCGCGTGAAAATTTAAGTAGCCATTAAGGCGAACTAATAAAGTTTGAAAATATCCTATATGTAACTCCGAACTGCTCGACCGTAGCGCTTCAAAACCGGCGCCAATCGATTCCTCGTGGCCAAAAACCCCAAACCCCTAAGTTTACCGGAGTTTATTAATTCTGGCGCGATTTTCGATTTGACAACCATTCCTCGTATTATAGTATAAAGTTTGAAAATATCCTATCTGTAACTCCGAACTGCTCGACCGTAGCGCTTCAAAACCGGCGCCAATCTATTCCTCGTGGCCAAAAACCCCAGACCCCCAAGGAGTTTATTAATTCTGGGGCGATTTTCAACTTGGCAACCATTCCTCGTATTATAGTATTAGATTCAATGCTTTAAATTAGACCTGATTCAGGAAATACGATAATATTTCAGAATGAAGTTAACAAGAGCTAACTTAAGGTAATTATTAAGAAACTTGTTAAGATGCTGTTGTTACTTTGACACTTATCAAGCCCACTGACAATTATTTATCGCTGATTTAAGCTCAATGAGCTTCTCTTGTTTTTTCAGTAGTGACAACCAGTGTCAAAAATAAGACTTGCCTACTTCATATATCACACTCACTTGGACAATCCTGTTTTACAGTTGGGTACATTCATGAGCCTCACAGAAAGAACACAGAGGCTCAACCATTCCAGAACGGGACTCGAACTCGGGATGCTCAAATCGCGGGAAAGACGAGCTACTCTTATGCCACGACGCCGGCTATTAAGATGTAATTTAGTTTTAAAAATATCATCACACTCACACACACTGGTGGGGGCCGATTTACACGCTCGGATGCACATACGACCGCACATATACACAAAACACACGTTTGATGAAAGTTCTGTTTATATAAATAAATGCATAGAATATTCATAGGGAAGAATATGAATACAAAATACTTTAAATTATTATTATTATTTTTACTTTGAAAACTACTAACAAATTACAAGTGTCAAACATCTGTCAGAAAAAAAAATAATGCTAAAGGATCAGCAAATAAATTCGTTTAATTCAAAAGGAGAAATTAATCATGGTGAACTCATTTATAGAATTAAAAGCTTAATTAAGCAGCAATAGATGATGAAGGCAGAATTAGTTAAAAAATAAAGGATTAATTTATTCAAAAGCCATTTGCATGTGTGTGAGTTGAGAAAATACGGTTATCATTATTACATGCTTCCTCCTGTTTAATTTATGTCCTTACATGTTGCATTCTCCTCCTTACATGTTTAATTTTAAGGTATCGCAAGAATATTCTTTTTTTGGTTTTAGAAAAGTAATTTATTTTAGTAACATTTTTATAAGGTCTAAAGTGTGTGATAAAATCTTAGCTATACTATTAATTAATTAACAACATTAATTATTTTTATAAAAAATTGAATTAATTGATTGCATAAAATTTCTGTTATGAATAATTTCAAAAATTGTAATAAATTATGATTAGAAAAAATTTTTCAATTCCAGGAATTTACAGACAAATCAGTTTGTAAGGAAATTGTTATCTTCGCCTGCTGATGATGATGTATCCGTGTTTCCACGGAAAGAGGATGCAGTAAGTTCTGAGGGTAAAGACCTCTGTGCGCCCCTGACTTCTAGCAAAAATGAAGATGAAACACACATTCGCTTGCACAATCATTTTTTGCAGGGGGTTACTATCACACGCCTCACAGATAGAACACAGACGAAGAACAACCATGCTCGAACCCGGAATCGGTCAGATCAAATGGAAGACATGCTACCCCTATGCCAGGACGCCGGCCTCTTCGCATGTTAATTATTGTATTTCGATGATACTAAACACATTTTTACGTGTGCACGTTATTTTCTGTATTTAATTAAACAGCATATTTTAACAATTAGGTGATTTCAGCCCAAAATTCAATGTGTTAATAAGTGAATATTCCAACTCCCCTTTTCTATCCGTATTATTTTGCAGTAGAAAGGAAACGAAAAAAAGTGCAAGCTTGTTGATCATTGGAAATTAAAAATAAAAACTGGAAGTAAAATTTATTGCAATCGTCATTGATCAAGGCAAAATCCTTCAATTGATATATTGCCGGTAGAATAAGGCACATTGTATTTTTTTCATCATGCCTAGTGCAACACTTTGAATGGCAGAAGATAAAAGATTAAAATTTCAATATGTTGTTCGTTTTTAAAAAACGCAATCTGTTGTAGCCCCCAAAAAATCGTTTATCAAATCTGCTACCTTTCAAAGCTTTACAGCATGTATGCAGACAAAAATATATAAAGGATTATCATGCAGCTTCGATATCTTGTGTTTCAGAAGGCGTTCACAATGAATCTTTATATTGAATTGAATATAAATATTTGGACTGTCTTTGGATTTCCGATAAATAAAAAGATTACAATTTGTTTTGAGAGCCAAATTTGGGATATTAAATTATAAAAATCCTGTCTTATTATATTACAATATGTGGGATTTGAGGTTAGAATCTATTTAATTTTTTGTTTTTATTACTTTCTCATACACAATATATTGAATATCAATGTATCGAATATCATGAGATGAAATCCGTTGAAGGTATTGTAATTTCCAAAAATTTCGAACTCGAGATTTTAACAAATTTCTACGTTTCTCTGAGATTGAAACACATACTTTTTGTATTACTTCTGTCTTTTTTTCCTTTGTCAATTATTCTGTCTGTCTATGAACTTGATAAATCAAAAACTCTTTGAACCAGATGGATGAAATTTCGTAAATAAATTTCTGACCAAATTTGTAGTTTTGTTCCGACTTTTCATGAAATCCATTCAACGTCCGTTTGTCAATTTGGCTGTTTAAACACAAGGTAAGTCGCTAACTACAAAACACGAAGAATTAAGTAGAAAAAATTTGGCACATAAGTTTATCATCTAAGATATAGATTCTTAACAAATTTGGCTCAAATATGTCAAAGACTTCAATGTATCATGGTTTATAATTTCTCATGAACGTAACGTAATTGGACGTGAGCTAATCTATACTTATAATAAAGCTCAATGTGTGTGTGAGTGTGTGTGTGTGTTGGCGCTCTACAGACCAGACCGATGGACCTACAGCTACCAAATTTAATACATGTATACCTTGGAAGTCCGGAATGTGCACCACGGAGCCCTTTTTTGAATTTTTAATTAGAATTTGAATTAATTAAAATTTAAGCGAAATTTCGACGTTTTTCCGCTATAACTTCCGAAAATATAATTGCTCTAACATGATTTTTATATCAATTTAAAGATAAAAATATTAGCTTTCTAACGGTATCAGGTTTTAATTTATAACGTAAGATTCTATTTTTAACGAATTTTTAAAGAAGTATTTTAACCATGTTTTACAACAATATATTTCGGACAAAACAATAAAATTTAATCTGCACGAGCACGTCAAGGGGGAAAAATTAGGTTTTATCAGCATGTTGCCATCCTATTGACGGAAGTTCAAACTAAAAAAAAAACCACTATTATTACAAATTAAATCTAAAGAAATGAAACTTTTAGCACGTGACTGGATAAAATAAAAGAAATATAATATGTGACATTTTCTAAAATAAATAATGAACGAGCAAAGGGAAAAAAATAGCTTTTATTAAACTGTTGAAATCATACTGACAGAAGTTCAAATTAAAAAATAAATTAACTATGACTGCAAATTAAATCGAAAAAAAAAATGTAACATTCACCACGTGATTGGATGAAATTAAATAAATATTAAATGTTATGTTTTCTAAAAAAGAAATATAAGACAAAGGTTTCTATGATCGTTTGCAACATCTATATCATTAATTTAGTAAATCAGTGTTACGTGACTTTCGAAGTTTAAGTATATCTGGCAGAGAAATTATAAAGAGAGCAAGGCACATAAGTATTTAATTGAAAATTTTAGACCCCATTACTCTTGGCGAACCAGCTGGTCGCCAAAGGCGTCTAGTAATTCATAAATGCAATGAATTGTTTTATTATTGCAGCTATAACTCCTTGCCAAATTTGAGTATCAAATATAACAAAAAAGTAGGTCATAATAATTATTATCTTGATAGATTCAGCAAAAATAATACATTAATTCTAAAGATCTATATATCGTAATTATTATTCATCAATGCTGTGAAAATTATACGCATTCCAACCGAAGATGCATACTCTTATGTGGAGGAGTGAAGAAGAATAAAGCATTTATTGGCGAATATGAGAGGGAGTTTTGAGGTCATCATTTTAACTGGGTTTTTCATCAATAATGAATTTGGGAGATAAATGATTTCATCTTTTCATGAGGTTTATCATAAAGAATTATCCGTTAAGGATTAAAGCGTAGAAAAAAGATCTGCGTTCATTCCGCACTTTCAGCGATAACTTCGAAAAATAGTATCACACAAAAGTTATTACATAGATGAAATAAAAATTAACCGAACCATTATTTAAATTTCAAAGGCACGTTAAAGAAAATCCTGAAATCTGTGTGTTTATAGGCTCCGAAAGAAGCTCAGTATAATCCTGTTTAGATACGAAATTCAATTTACAAAATCCCAAATGAATGAAAAGGTAATATGAAACATTCCAACAAAATCAATTTTTTTTCGTTGGTTATTTTAAAAAAAGATATCAAATCCTATTGTGGAATTGACTGAAATTATCCTAACCAAAAGAATAATTACTACAAAAATATTCTTATTATCTACATTCCCCTGAGAAATGGAGTCCTTTAAAAGTAACATTTATTCACCACTTCTATGCAAGGAATTAACAACAGAACTATCTATGAACTTTCTATGGCAAAGTGTAAATCCCTTGGAAAACATTAATGATGAAACCATCTGAAAGGAATAACAATAATAGCATTAAATTTCTAACGAAAGAGGCTATTCCTCCAAATAACATTTTCCTTTAAGATGCCAACGAAGAAAAAAAGCCCTTTCACCATAGGAAGGGATATGTAAAATCTTTAGGGTACAATTTATCCTGTTCTAGAGTTCTGGATGGGTCCTGTGTGGGTTTCCTCAGATATAAAGAAGGGATGTTTGGAAGAGTTGGATACTAGAATGGTCACATCATTTCCCTTCTACCAGTTTTGTAAATCCGGGCTTCTTTATGCTACAAAGCATGTTTTAAGAGGGAATTTGGTATTAATCTTTGGGAGAGTTTTAATATAAAATGCATTTTTATAAATTTACCATCTGCCGTCTCAAAAAACAAACAAGCAACAACCATTATTTCAATTTAAAAAGTTTCGTGGAATGTTTTGTTTAAATGTAATTGATTTAACTAACGTTTCATTTTGATATTTTGCTCTATTAATTTATTATTACTCTTATATTGTGAGGAATTAAGAATGCAAGAAAAAGAATATATGTTTTGCTTTTTTAAAATATTATGACTTTTTTCAAAATATTGTATCATATATTTTAAATTGGATTCTTTTATATGAGTGTTATTCAAAATATCACTAGGATTTGGAGCATTTCACAGAATTGTTTAAAACTAAATATAATTTATTTAACTGAAAACTTAAAGTTTCATTTGAAATTTTAAAATGCTTTTATCTTATTTTGAGGTCTAAATACTTTATTCTTTTATTAGCTGTGACTGAAGTTGTCAGAAAAACAATAATTTTCCTAAGCCTTTAAAAAATATAAAATTTTTTTTCTAACATTTATGTAGTGGAGAATGAACCAATATTGTCTTGATGCAATCATCAAGTAAAAAAATATAAAAATTTATTTAAGAGATTTTTATTATCAAGACTTGCAGGTACACGGTATTATTTGCATTAATAATTATAATAATATAAACAATGGTGTAATATTGTGTTATATTGCCAATATAGCATGGTATTATTTTGCTACCTCATATAAAAAAATCAGAGAATGCTCAGTTCAGTTTGTAAATCTATTTATCAAATGCATACTATCCTAAGTTCATTTAAATTATTTTATTTCTATAATATTTTACATTTCTATACATACTCTAACATTATTTTGAGAAAATAATTAATACAAAATGAATCAACGCCAAAGAAAATGAGTGTGAATAAGAGTGAAATCTATATTATGGTATTTCAATACTTCAAGCTTGTAACCATCTGCTTTTTTCTTTATATTTAATTTCAAATTCTACAAAACGTTTTAAAAAAATATCTTGATCAAAATTGGTCGATATTGGAATTTTTCGATTTGAAAATTTCGTTTTTTTTTGTTAAAAATATTGAAGATAATAATAGAAAGAAAATCTATGGCCTCTATCCAGGCCATATAATTCCTAATATACTAAAATGACCGATTCTAAAGTTATAGCTACTCTAAAAGAACTCATTTTCCTTCCCATTTTATTCATTCTTTTATCAACTGAATGTCTGATTTTATTCTATATAATTATTAAGTATATTTCTTATAAGAATTCTATATATTATAATGATTTTCATTATTTGAGCTCATAGGATTTAAAGGAAGAGGAAATTCTCACGATAGTCCTTCATTTCAAAGTTACAAAAAATAGGTCTGATAAAAATTACTGTAAATGGTTCTTCATAATATTCTTCCCATTATTTGACGAAATAGTGTCAGTAGGCTGAAAATCTAGACGAATTCGTAGATAGGATTTTCAGCTGAAAGAAGATGGAATAGTGACAGCTGAGGATAATGTTTTTCACTATATGACAAATGAATGCTATTGGAAGGATTAAAATTTCTAAGAATTCTTGGATTAAGAAATTTAGCTCGAAATGGATGAAACTGATGAGAGGTGATAATAATTTTTCTCCCTATTAACTCCTTAGATAATTTTTTTCTGTGTTTAAGAAGGCTGTTTCATCAATTTTATAGATATGTAAATCTGGTATGAGCTGAAATTTTCAACTCCGTATAACTCCCTTACTATTAAAAATAAAAAACAATACAAACAAGGTGAATTACCAATTCTTCATAATACATAGATTTTTTAATAAAGGGTTTTAGGTATAATCCTCTTGAAGAAAAGAGATGAAATTTGATTTTAAGTGATTTGAGCCTAAATATTTGAAAATTTCACGAGGAAAATTTTCCTAACTCCATTCTCTTTTATCCTTTCTAATTTTCAGAAAGTAAGAAAGAATGAAGAAATTAAGCATTATTTTCTTTGGATGTGTGATTAAATAAATCTGTTTCAGCCTTTCACTTGCTAAAAGGAATTTTTCAAATGTTTTTTACAACGCTCTATACATAAGAATAGTTTTTTGATAATTTTTTTTTAATTTCAAATTATGTTTATTTTTAGAAATAAACGTTAATCTTACACAGTTCTGGGATTAACCTTGGACTATTTATTTATAATTAGGTTTATAAATTTAATTCATTTTTTGGTTAAAGAAATTTAAATTCATTCTTTGAATTGGTCAAGGGAAATTTTCTTACACAATTTTTCAAAGCTTTGTAAGTACGAATATCTTCTGATATTTTTTAAAATTTAAAATAATGTTTATTTTTTAGAAATGAAAGTCAAAACTGCACAGTAATTGTTTCGTTTAAAAGTTTTATCTCGTGTTATTCATTTATGAAGGATTCAGTTTTGAATAGTTTATCAAGGGAACTATAAAATAAATAATTTAATATATTTTCGACTCAAAGTAGATTTCTGATAAGGGCCTTTTAATTATCTAATTGCAGTTTTTTTTATATTTATAGTTGATTTTAAATCAGGTTAAACAATGTTTCAACAAGTTTATAGCAATGTTTCAAAAGTTACTTCATTTCAATTGTTCATTAAAATCAAACTTGTAAAAGGATATATTTAAACTAAAAAATAAAATTCATTGTAGTGGGAAGAAATAGATATGTTTAATTGGTAATAATAATGAAAAAAATTACAAAATTTCTTACTTGAAGTAGCAGAAAATTCCCAGGGTCAACACCAGAGCAATCAGAGATATGAAGGAGCAGACGAATAAAATGTAACTGACCGTTAAATGTCCAACGGCATTACCCTGAAATGAAAAACACTTGTAAGTATAAGCATACTATTTACAAGCAAATTTAATTAACTATGTCATGTTTATAAATCTTTTTAGTATGAACAAAATTTAAAATTTAATTTTTGATGCATAAGTGTATTGAAAAGGTTTGTGGAAAGTTCTGAGGCAGCCAACAAATAAATACACATGAACATGCAGTAATACAAGAGGTGACCAAATGAAAAGGCACCAAATGCCACTGAGTATAAATGAAGATTTTACTCAAAATATACATCAAAGGCCTGAGCTCAAAGATCCCATTTTTTAAAGAACCGAAAGATTCCCTGTTCCCCAGAATTCATGCGGCCTTGACGATAATCAGTCCTTTACAGCGTTCTTGCGTTCGCCGTCCGAGTTGAAGTGCTTTCCTTTAAGATATTTTTTCAGGGGACCAAACATATGAAAATAGTAGGGCGACATGTCCGGGCAGTAGGGAGGACAGCCGAAAGGCTCCCGATTGAACTTGACCAATGTGTGTGACCCTGGAGACGTGTGGATGTGGGTTATCGTGGATCAGAACTAAATTCTCCTTAAGTATCCCAGTTTTGTGTCAGTGCGTAATTTTCACATGTCTCACAATACACATAAAAGTTAATGGTTCTGAAAAAATATGTGAATTCAAGGAGTGGGTCTCTTCCTGGCCATAGAAATTTTAAGGGCAAGGAATCCTTCGGTTCATTAATGAAGGGGATCTTTGCTCAGAGCTATGGTGTATACTTTGAATAAAATCTTCATTTATACCCACAGGGCCTTTTCGAATATTTTCATTTGAGTACCCCTTGAAGTAGTTCTATACAAAAACAAATTAAAATTTATCTGGGAATATATGTTTCTTCCTAATGGTTTAGAAATTATTATTGAATTAAATGTATTCAAAGATAAATAAATGTAAGGGGAAAATAAATCTCAATACATATGTATTATTATAAAGAAAACCCTAAAATGTCTGCTAAAATTTATGTTTATTTAGTGTAAAATAATTAAAATAAAGAAATGCTGTAGTAAAAGTATGTTTTATATTGTTGTCTTTTTATGCAAAATAAAGATATTCGAAATCTGCATCAAAATTCTGCTAATTAGAAGATATTTTTGTGTTATACCCTGATTCAACATTATTTTAAATAACTAAAATATTATATTCCATAAATTAGATGTTTCCCTTTTTCCTGAATATCACATTTCTTTCTTAAAAAATAGATTATTAACATTAGTAGTATTCTTTAGTTCATTACTAGAAAAATTGCGTCATTGGAATCTGTAGGCAGCTAATAACATGTTTTAGATATATAAAGCTTCGCATTCGTTTTTCGTAAAATATGAGAATTAAGTTTTTTAAGGAATGAGGTTCGACGTGGCTTTCATGCAAAAAGTTGTAGAAGAAAATGAGAATTAAGGTTTCATTATTGCAATACAGCAAATAACTCTAACTGTTCCCTGAATGCAATTACAGGCACTGATGTTCTGAGTACAGCAACAAACCTACTATGTAATGGTACTGAATAGTTAGATTTTTTTTAGATTTTCTCTGTTAATAATCTTTTGCAAATGATGTTTATTCTCATAAGCATCATCTTTACTATTTTTTTCTTTTCTAGGGACTGAATACTATGTATTAGATTCATCTAATTTTAAAAAAATATCAGGTGCTACCCTGGTAGTGTATTCCTTGCCCAACTTTCCCATGTTATGCCATCCTCATATCTTCCATAATGAATCATAGACTCAATTTAGATATGTTAGTTCAACTTAAGTTATAACCCTTATTATATTACTAGTTAATAAATGACCCGCAACATAAATTGTTGAAATACATAACAATCTTCTTTTTATTTATTTATTTATGTCATTGTTGCTGCTGCTTAAACCCCTTGGATTGATCAACAATTCAAACAAATTTAAGATATCAGGGAAAGAAAATCCAGTATTTTCGGAGGGTAAAGCTCCGAAGGGCAGAAGTTTGACTTTATCACATATGAAAACGATTTTCACACACTCGCTTGCACAACTCCTTTTTACTCGGGAGGGGGCTCACACACATCTCCCAGATATTATTCAGGGTAAAGAACAACCACGCCCGAATCACCAATAGAACCCTGGACGCACACATATAGGGAAAGATAGGCTTACTTTATGCCAGGACTCCAGCATTTCTACTTATTCAACTTAGGTATAAACAACATTATTAATCCTAGCATTTGAATAGTTTTAGGGAATCAAATGTGTGGAATTTAAATGATAATATCTCATTTCTCATAAAAAACAGAACAGAAATTATATATGATGCCACGTATCTCACTTCTCACCACTAAGAAGCGTTTCTGCTGGAGGAAACGTGAGCGGAGAACAGTTCATGCCTAGAAGAGGCAAAATGATTACGACGTGATTAAAATAGACGAAGACGTATGTGAAAAGACGAAATATAACGTATTTCTAAAAGATGAATTTGATATCCATTCCATTATGTAAATTAGACATCACCATTTTTTCATTATTAACCTAACTTTATTGTCACCCATTAAATTCTAAAGTGTCATCTGGACGTATTATTGATTGGCCATCATATTATTGCCCAACAATTTTCAGATATAGGATCATGAAACGAAATTAGACCTCCACACATACCTAGATGATTACATTCTATTGGGTCGTTCGGAAAGTCATTTCGTATTTTTGTGTCAAAATGAAAAGAAATTTTCGTTTAATGAATAAATTATTTATTAAAATATAAAATTGTCATTCTGGTCTAATACCTTTTGCCATTCTGGTCTAATACCTTTTGCCATTCTGGTCTAATACCTTTTGGTAGTAACATGATTACACGCTCATAAAAGTTTTGGTCTTTGCTGTAAAAAAAACTGATCGAGGTGGTTTTTGGCCTCCTCATTTGAAGGAAAAATTTTGCAAATCAGTTCTGGTACTGATGTACTGTTAACACATCTTCTCCACACATATTGGCTAATTTATTTCTGGCTTGAACAGCATTTTTACCTTTTATAGCAAAAAAGAAAAAAATGACGAGAATGCTGTTTATTGCTCTCCATATTTAAAAGGGCACCATCCAAAAACTACTGCGAAGAATCAGCTGCACTTTTTCACACTCAAGCCTTGCTATATCAGCTCTTAAAACATAAAATGATTTTGCGGTTTAAGTATGAAATTGGGTGCGAAAAATGCAATTAAATCCTTTGTCAGGAAAAAACGAAATTACTTTCCGAACAACCTAATAATTTTAATCTAGCCCTACTGTGGTTGAAATGACATTAACTGGAGAATTAATAGATATCGAAGATCATTTGTGTCATTTAGAGCATTTGTATAATATGAAAGAGATTTTTTTTGTTTTCTCTCAAAACATATATTTATGTCAAATATTTGAAAACATGCAAAAATATTTTAAAAGTTGCATTAAAAAAAACTCTTCATTGAATTTTTTCCCCAGCCAGGGAGAAATAATTATGAATATTTTTAAATTAGCTTCTTAGTAAACTATAAATTAGAAAATATTTTGGGCGTGTTTTAGAAAATTTTGATTTTCTAATCGATTTTGATTTTAATTGAAATCAAAGTTTCAAATTAATATTCTTGGTTTTGAAACAACAACCCCTTTCAATATATAATTCATGAAATATAGCTATTAATACAGACTTCCATCAATTGACATCAAGCCGCTGTTCAAAACAAGGCGCAACTTTTATCAATAAAATCAATTTAAATTAACATACTGTAAAAATGTTGCAGCGATAATACAAAAGCAATAATAATTAAATTAATATAAATTCAAATTTTTATGTGTTGGAATGCAAAAACGGCTGGACTTTAAATTGATGTTTGAATCAACGACCAAATTAACTAAATATTCATTTCACTGTATACAATATCAAATTTGTAAAATAATTCACTTTTCACCCATGTAATATATTTAAAAAATTTTTTTAATGAAAATTTTGGAGATTTTAGAACTGAATGGAAAGTTTCCGGAATAAAATTTTCATAAATAAATAATCTCATTTCAATTTTTTAAATATTTCACTTTTTTTTAATATTCTAAGTACAGAAACTACAGAAGATAGATTATGATAGATTAGATGGGTTATGAGGGATTAGAAAATATAAAAATTAATTATGTTTTATTAAATAACAAAAACAATACTAATATGATTTATTAGGTTTATACATCTAAGTTTCAAAACATTATATATTTTAATTTCAAAACATCCTCTGAAGGAAAATGTATAATCATTTTATTTCAGATATTCCATCTCTAATGTTCGTAGTTTCAATATGAATATACAAATCGAGCATAATAAATATTTTAAAAAAGCAAGTTTGCAAAGATGAAAAACTTTATGGAATGTGTTGCTATCCAATGTCTTTTTTCTTATTTTGGGATTTTCTCTTTAGTCCCCAAAACGTGCTGGCATTAGAAAGCCCATTTATTTCTCTACAATGGAAGAGAAGTGAAATATATTCCGATGATCATGTGAAAAAAAAAATTCACTCCTGATAACTCCGATATAGGTGGATTTCAGTCTTTTTGAGTGAAAATGATTTATAATCCAGCAGGATATGTTCACTCAGTTTTGCGAGTTTTCAAAACAATTTTATGAGATTTTGAATTTTTCATTTTTCCGAGAGGTTTGCACCAAAATAGATTTTCATTGGCTGCATAATTCTTGGAACACAAAAAACAATTATGAATCATGAATCTCTAAGGTTTGGATCAAAATATAAAAATGGAAGCAATTTTTGTTTTGTATAAAGATTTTTTTTTTTTACTGCATTGTCCTTAAAAAATTAAAAAGCATTTAAATATTGAATCTTCAGCAGTTAGTGAAGATACATTCTTAGAAAGCAGAACGTTTTCTTCAGATTGTATAGATCATAATTTTAAAATTCTTCTCAAATTGTTTATTAAATAAAATTTAATAAATAGAAATAGCTAATGAAAATTTATAATTATATTTAATGAAAAGATTTTTCTTTTAAAGATCTGAAAAACAAACACAAATTTTTAAATGTCTAAAGATAGAAGAATATATTAAAAGAATTTTAATATAAACTTTAAACCCAGTTCAAGAATATTTTAGATAAAAGCAAGTGGAAAATATTAATTGTAAAACACTTTATGGGACACTGAAATTTAAAATGAACTTTATAATAAAAATACGTTTAGTACTAAAGATATTTAGAAACCACAATGCAAGTTTTAATCAAATTAAAATAATATTCAATATATATTCTAAGTTAAAATCTTTTATTAATAATCATTAGCTTGTTAATAGAAAAAGGGAATTTCTGGTAAGCTAAACGATTCAACATTTTAATTTATTATGTTTTGAATATTCATAAAATAGAATAAAAATGAATTGAACATAAAACAAAAGAGCATAATGCTTGCTTGCAAGAAAATATTTCTTTTGATTTTTACAGATTCAAAATTACGGACGGCTAAAGTGTAAACAAAAATAAGTCAAAGAAAATTTTTTGATACCTGATACATTTTAAAATTTATTGATAAGCAAAATAAACTCTTTCAAAATATAATTTGATATTTTCTCTTTAAAATCTGCATTCATAATATTATTTGTTAAAATTTATTGCTGTTGCCAGCAGTAAGCAAATCAATTCAGAAGAATAAAATCGCTTGCAGCTTTTATAATTCCAGTTATGCATTTATATTTATTATGCTTCCATCTGATCAGGTAAGTCAAAAAATCTTGTTTATAATACAGAAATTAATCATTAAAAGTAAAACTTTGGATAATTTAAACAAAAGAGCTTTTAGAAAAGTACATAAACTTCACACATTTGAAATTAGATTTTTTTTCGATTGCTTTTATAATAGCTTTTTAGAATATTGAAGTATTTGTGAATTCCAAAAATTTATTTCGAATTTTCAGTTTGAAATATTGTTTTAGCTTTGTCTGATGTATGAAAATAAAATCATAGAGAACATTACAGAAAAGAAAAAGTAAACTAAGGGAATTTTGAACATTCTTTTCTGCCAATGCCAACGAAATCATTGGAATTTTTGACATTCTCGTTCTAAATGTAATTGAAAAAAGTAGATAGGTAAAGTGTTGAATTTCCATGTGTTCTCTTCATTTCAATGCAATGATTTTAATATTTTATCTTCGGTGCGATTTTATTGACATTGTTTCACTTTTGCGCATAAAAGTAAAACCACGAAAGTACGCATTCCCAAATATGAAGTATTACTGATTCCAGTGAATATATTCTGAAATTGTTCGCTATAGATTTAAAACAGTTGAGAGTCTAGACAATACTTTATAACTTCATGTAAAAGTATATAAACTATAAATCAATCAAATAATGCTTTCAGATCAATTCTAATAAGATTTTGTATATTCCTAAATACAACATTTTGCATTATTATATTTTTAGTATGTGAATGTTAGTTGAAATGCAATATTTATGAAAGAGAATACGCTTTTTTGTATGTTAACATTTAGATAAATTGAAGACATCAGTTTCTATCTGAATTTGTTTTATATATATTTATCGAAAATGTCTTATTAAATCAACAACTCTGAAATATGTTTTTGTTGATACTTTTATAGCCAACTTTAGGTTCGCCCAGATTACTGGTATTGTAAAGTTCCTATTGAATTCTTTTAGTTAAATTAGGTTTAATGCCTTTTCACAAAATATTTTTTAACTTTAAATTTTGATAATTATTAAAGTTGTGCAATTTTATGTGTCTTAGTAAATACATAAGTTTTCAATGCTTGACACAAACTTTGATGCTTTATTTAAAATAGAATGTGAGTAAATTTCAGCTAATCTAATATTCTTGTTCAATTAAAGCATGATTGTAAAAAAATACAAAAACAATAATTCAGAAATGAGTTTTGTATTAAAAATATATTTCAAGAGTTACATAATCTATTAGAGCATTTTTAAAGAAAAAAATAATTGATTTACTAAAAAGAGCAAGGCTATAAAATTTCAAAGTATGACTGCATTAAAAATATCATTATTTTTTATATCTGAGATTAATAATTAACTATTAATTGTCACAGTATTCAGTAATACTATTAAAACATTTTACAAACAGAACATTATTTGATACCTAAAATAATTAAAATTTCTATACCTCGGCTATTGAAAATGGAGTAACTTAAATTTTTATCTATACTTATAATAAAGCTCAATGTGTGTGTGTGTGTGTGTTGGCGCTCTACAGGCCAGACTGTTGGACCTACAGCTACCAAATTTGGTACATGTATACCTTGGAGGTCCGGAATGTGCACCTCGGAGCCCTTTTTTCGAATTTTTAATTAGAATTTGAATTAATTAAAATTTAAGCGAAATTTCGACGTTTTTCCGCTATAACTTCCGAAAATATTATTGCACAATCATGATTTTTATATCAATTAAAAGATAAAAAACTTAGCTTTCTAATGGTATCAGTTTTTTAAATTTATAACGCAAGCATCTATTTTTAACGAATTTTTAAAGAAATATTTTAACCATGTTTTTATCACGTGACTGGATAAAATAAAAGAATGCCGGAAGTTCAAATAAAAAAAAATTATCATCGCAAAATAAATCTACAGAAATGCAGCTGTCAGCACGTGACAGGATAAAATAAAAGAAATATAAAATGTGATATTTTCTTTAAAAAATAAATGCAAATGATTCTATGATCGTTTGCAATATCTGTATCATTAATTCCATAATTTATCTTTATTTACAGTAAACCTGATTGAATTTAGACAGGATATGCATTGAAATCAAGACTTAATGGCATATTTATGTAATCCTTTGCAATATCTGTATCATTAATTTAATACTTTTTTTCCCTTTCTCGCTTTCTTTAAAAAAACATATTTAATATTTTGGCAACATAATCGAAATTTATTTTAATATTTTGGAAGCATAACCGATGGTTAAAACTGACTGATTTATAAAATTAAAGAATATTATTAGGAAAAGGTGTACTTTTAGAACTTTCCGTCCGTCGTCTTAAAGAAAATACTAATTTCAGGTCAAGCAATGCCCGGAATTACTTCAAGGCTAATGAATATGTGATTTAATTGAAAATTTTAGAACGCTTTACTCATGGCGAACCAGCTGGTCGCCAAAGGCGGCTAGTAATTAATAGAAATAGAAAAAGATAATTGTTTAGCAGTCTTCGAAAACAATTAAAATTCGAATTAAGAAAAATTTTCATGCGCATTTTGTTTTATTCAATAGTTTTCAGAATGCTAGTTTCATATTTATATATCATAAAAATATATTTTTTCTTCCTAATTATGCTAAACAAGTATTAACTAAAATTGATCAACTAGACTAACACACATTTATGCCGGCGTCTTGGCATGGGAGTAGCGTGATCTGGGATTCCCGGTTCTGACATGGTTGTTATTATATGTTCTATCTGTGAGTAGTGTGAATGTCCTCCCCCCCCTGTAAAAAGGGGTTGTGCAAGCGAATGTGAAGCAAGAAGTAGCTAAGTCGTACTCTTGGTCCTAGTTGGCGCTATTGCAAAAACAAAGTGCGCTAATTTAGGCTTAAATCGCTGACAAGTTTAGATCGATGGGCTTGTAAAGTGCCATGAGTAACAAAACAACACGCATTTATGACATTATAATCTCTGAATTATATTTCAATCAGTGTTTCTCAGCATTTTATTATCCTTCAATCTGGACATTTTTATGACGCGTTTTATTGACTAAAGTCGCATGTCCAAAAAAGCTTAAAAATATGAATATCGTTAATTACAGGAATTCATTTATTGAACTTGCTTTCATTTAGATTCAGTTATGTTTATAAATGTAACGATTTCGAAAAATGAAAGCTGTAATTATATTTTTCATCACTTACAGATGCGAAATTTTGCACGCATATTTATAAGATTTCGTCCGATGAAATTATAATGCTTTAGGAATTTTATAATATTTAATTGGTTAATTTTAATTAAATATGAATTGAAGTAGTGTATATAAGTAACAGCATTTAAATAAAAAGTTCTATTTGACGGACAATTTTCATAAAATAATTTGAGTACATATAACGTAGCTCATTGTGGAACATATTAGAGGTTTTAAACTAAACTTTCTAAACATAATGAAGCTTTTTAAAATGAAATTTATTCATATACGAAAAGGAAAAAATAATTCTAAGCGACAACATTAAAATTCAAGGCCTGGGAAATATCATTATAAGTATATTGAGCCTTAAAAATGCACAGCTGAAAATTTCAAAGCATTCTTGAAAATGAAAAATATATTACAAATACGTAAATATTTCAATTCAGATATATTTAGATTAAAATTTCAATATATTTAACATATTTGGAGGTATATATTATCTTTATAAAAATGCGTATATAGATAATTTTATACAATATATATTTCTTTTTTTTTTGTGGGGAGTCAGCAAACTATTTTTCAAAAAATTTCTCCTTTATCTGCTACAATTTTATTTTCATATGTTAAAAAACTTTCAGTATTCACAATTCTTTCGAATAATTGATTCCTTTAACGTTTAATGAGAAACCATCTAACTCCTCAATAAACCAGAGACCAAAATCACAGTCCTGTTCTCATTCCTTAAGGATATTTATTATCTGATGGCATACTTCCTTCCCTCTGGATAAAGATTACACCCAAATGCTTTTCCGAGTTTACTTTCGTCTTCTTGTTCAAGAAATAGGAGGCCTTTGAGGAACATACTCACCGGTTCGTGAGGCAATAGGTCCAAACACTGGGTGTAATTCGTCCAGTTGCCCCAAAGCCACTGTCCATCTTCGGAGCAGACGCGATATGCTTCCGCTAGAAGAGAGACGATATATAAATCCATTAATGTGTTGTTAAATAAATATTACAAACAAGCAATTCATTCTATGTGAGTGCTTTATTCGTTAGATAAAGAAATTTCTTGAGGATTAACAATGTAAAAAGTATTCGTTGTAATTAAAGACACTATGCTTCATTTATTAGTAAATATTACTATGGGTTATTGTATAACTATGCATATTAAAGGAAAATGTTTTTGTTGCTAGAGTTTAAATCCACAGTTTATTCTCACATATAGGATGCTTACAGGACATAATGCAAATTTGATCTAGAAATTTTCTTGAATGTTGTTATAAAATAAGTTGAAAGCTCGGTAAATTTAAAAAGTGTAATTGGGTCCTAATGTTACAATGCGAATATGGCATATAAGGCTCCAGACGAATAAAACTTGGTTTTGCGAATATTCTAACGGCTGCTGAAGAATTCAAATCAATGATCTTCGGCTTTGCAGAAAAAATTTGGTGACTGTGGTAAGAAACCGTTAGAGTTTTGGCGATATAATAATTCGTGTGAAGATATGCAATCCTTTTAAAACATTTTATACCCTATCATCAGGAAGCTAGAAAAATGGAGTTGATCTAGAATCAATGGTGTTTGTCGAATGAATTCCCTCTTCGGAACATAGAACTCTTACTATTCTCTCTTAATACTTTGTGATGGTGAGATTATTTAACAATGAATTGTTGTTGGTGTTATCTATGTTCATTTCCTTAGTATAACTTGTTGCATAATATTACGTTATATTATTCAATATTCAACAGTATTGACAACATTGTGTTATACAAGGTTAGATTAAGTAAATTTAGATTACATCATAATTTTGCCTTTTTGCAGTATTTGTTTATTGTGGCATAGCTATTTTATTCTTAAAGTATTATATAAGAGGTGATGATGATTTGATGATTTTACCAAATAATAAGTAGTAAATGAAATTCAGACTTGAAATTTCAAACTGATAATAAATATGCTCTGAGCTCCCAAGTAATCTGAAAAGTTTTTTTTTTTTTCAATTTTTAAAAATTTAATTTGATGTAAAAATTAAAAAAAAATTTTTCAACAGTTTTTGTCAAAACTTTTAGTTTGAATATGTCACAGAGAGAACACATATAAACTTAAAATAGAAAAAAAAACTTTACAAAATTGCTGAGAAAAATTAGAATACATTGAGTTGATCATATTTTGATAACCATACAATGAAAATTTGAATTTCAAAGTACAGCCTTTCACATTAAAACTGGGAATCAATTTCTAATTTTATTAATATGTGATGGTATTCCACCCGAATTCTTTCTTTTAAGGAATTCTTGTAGAAAATAGTTCAGTTTGGGAGTTCTTTGGATAATTTTGGCCTCTCGGAAAATTATTAGGAAACTATTCCAGAAAAATATATTTCTTACCCTACTTTATTTCTATTAAGGTTTTTTTATTATTATCGGTAATCGAGATAATACTGGTTGGATTTTTAACAATTCCTTCGAAATAAAGTTATTGGGATAGTATATATATATATAATAACATGAAAATTGATGTTTTCCTCTTTAAGTAGGATGAAATTGTTATTATAATAATTTCATTTCCTCTGAACTATTTTTAAGAGGAATGTAGAAGAATAAGTGGAAATAGCTTAAATTTATTTGCTGATTTAAGTTATCCTTTTGAAAGAAATTGAGTTATGCAGAAATACTGCTAACAATAAGGAAAATTATTTTTAGAATGTGTTAAAAACAGAATAGAATATATGGATTAAACAATTAAAAGGAAAGAACTCAGGAACATAAATAGATTATAAAGTAAAGTAAAGAAAGAGCAGTAGCAATTTAATAATATAAGTTAAGACACGCGGCTGATTGGATTTTAAAATTCATTGGTGAAAGTTCGTAATATGGCGGCAAATTTTTCATTAAAATGTTCTGACAAATACTTTTTCTCTTTAATTTGTGACTGATTTATCGATTTCAATGTTACTAAAACAAGATTTTTTTCCTAAAAAACCGCTATATTAGCGAAAAAGTTATTAATACTTTTGCTTTCTTGTCTCAGCATTTAAAAATTATTCTATGAATTTCAAAACTGCCTTAAATATTATTTCCGTCAGGTGTATTACATTGTTTTAAAAGACACATTTTTAAAAGAAAAGCCAAGTTTTCATATATTTTACAGTTATTTTGTGGATATATTAGCATAGTCTGAAATTCAATTATTTCCAAACACTTTTTGACGATTATTCGAGCAAGTGAATATCAAACATTTAATTCAAAATCAGCAACGTAAATACTATTTAAAACAAAGCAAAACAAAAAGATCAAAATTAATGATTTTATATAATATTAAGGAATTATTTGAATTGATTCTACTTTATGAAAATTCAAGAAAATCGAAGTGAAATGTTAGCACAAAAATTCACATTAAAACTTTTACAAGAATTCTTCTTATTTAATTATTCCAAAACCGATATTTCCATACGGATTCCACAGTCCGAGTGCTTCTTTTAGAAAATAATAAAATTAAAGAAAAAACAATCCCTCGCTATTTATAAGAAATTGGAATTCAGCTCTTAAAAATTATTCAAGTGAAACATAATTCCTTTTTAAACATTATTTTCACCGCGCTATTTTTGTATTCTCATTGTTATTCGGAAAATTTAAAAAAACTCTTCTTTAAAAGAATTTTATTGGAAAAAGGTGATTAATTTGCATACATATTAGTTTTGATTACCATTACGAGGTCATTTGCGAAAGCATTATTCAGAAGAATCCTTTAATAAATTATTCTCTGATGAAGTGAAAACACAATAGGAAACTGAAAGAAAAATCGTTTTAATTTCTTTTGAAAAGTTTTTAAAAGCATTGTCGTTAATCGGTTTGGTGATCGAGTTCTATAAGTATAATGAAAATATCGCATAGATAATTAAGAGGGAATTATTGTGAAAATAATTATTTTTGTTTCGTTTTTTGAATGGCGTTCTATGTGAAAAAGACTTTTATTTCTATGTGCATAATGAAAATGTAATTACAATTCTGTAATATTGTTTCCTGGCTTAGTAGGTTTCATAACAACGGAGAGAGTTTTACAGATATTTTAATTGATGATGAATGGATATTAGTTTAAAGACTCCAGGTTTTGGCAACGAATTAGAAATGAAAAAAGTTCTAGAATTAAGCTGACATCTTTGCAAGAACTCAAAATCTAGGATTGTTCCAGAAGAATCTTTACTATATTCAGAGATATAAAAAGAGAGACGGAAGTGAGTTTTGTAGGGCAAGTTCTTATTTATTTTTTTTCATTCATAAATTGCAGATAAATTCTCTATTTACTATTGCCTGTGTTGTTGGGCTCTGTAATTACTAGCTTTTTGAACGCTGTATAGACTAGCGCCTTCTACGAAAAAACACCAAAACGAGAGAATCCATGATGGAGTGATGTGAGTATGGTATTGTGTGTAAACGGCGTGTTTGATGTGTTTCGAGAAACATGGCCCCTTGTTAACTAACGGCCCATTTAAATGCTGAAACAAATTAAAACTTTATATATGTGTACTTGTAGAGTGTACCATTAGTTACCAATTAAAAATATTGCACAAAAAGGTTGTTGACCATTATTGCTCTTAATCCATGGCACAACGTCATGTACTTACAAAAAATCGTTATCCATTATTAACCTAGACGAACTTTTTGTAATATTACATTATATTAATTTATCACGATCGAATCGATATATTAAAGTGGTTTTCTGTTAACTGAATGGCTTATTTAGAAGGTCTTAAAAGATGCAATATGCAAACATCATCCAATGTTTATTTACTATTAGATTATAAAATTTGCATGTTATAAGCTATTTTCTAACTTATTTTATCTGTTATTATAAAGAAATATATTGATGCAGAAATTATGGGATAAATTTCAATGATCAGTAAAGAATACTAAAACAAAACATTTTTTTTTTCATTAGAGCATGGGTCTCAAATGAAGTGGATTGCTGCTGCAAGGAGTCTTTTGTAGGAAATTACAGAGAAATTTTAAATACATTAATCCACTTAATAAAGTAACACTGTGTATACATAAAATGACATATTTATACGATGCCATATACATCAATGATATGTACTTTCCTTTAAATCTATACTAGCATATTGATGCATGAAAATGCATTGTGAAAATATAATTTGATTTTCCAAGTCATATACAGAGTGGCTATAATTAAACTGACAGTGCTCACAGTGTTCTGTAACGCGATCTATTTGCAGAATTATGCCATATTTTGTAGGAAGATTAAACAAGACGGTGGAGGAAAGATTCTGCGAAAAAAAAGTTCCGAAAAAGTCACCGCTAGGGGAATATGGTGCACTGTGTAATAGAAAATAGAGTGTTAACAAATGCAAATCAGTACGGAAATAAAATTCCCTTTTATTTCGCACATTTGCTAATTTAGTTCAAGTGCAATATGGCAAAAATTTGCATCAACACCGATAAAGTCTCTTTATCTGCAATTTCACTTACTAGGTAACAGAGAACGCTGAGCAGAAGAAGAATATGTGGCTATGGGGATACCTAAATACAAGGTCTATCAAGAAGTTGTATAGGACCTGGCTACGTTGAAGAATAACATATCACGGACTGTACGGTAGATTCCTGCAGACATGTTTCTTTCTGCTGTTGTGAATACTGCGCACAGAATGCAATATGTGGTCCACAAATACGGCAGCCACAATAAACATGATTTGAATGTGCAAAATAAAAGGTAATTTCATTCCCGTATTGATTTTCATTTGTTAACATTCTATTTTCTATTACACAGCGCCACATATTCCCCTAGCTCTGACTTTTGGAACTAATTTTTTTTTCGCGGAATCCTTCGTCCCCCGTCTTGTTTAATCTTCCTACAAAATGTGGCGTCATTCTCGCAAATGGATCGCGCAACAGAACACTGTGAGCACGGACAGTTTAATTATGGCCACCCTGTAGTTCCATCGCAAGGAAGACAGTTTTACGGATAGCTCTAATGGATACTGAACAGATGCTATCAATGATTCTCTGTCTTAACGATAATCTAGGAAACCATTTGAGACTTTGCAAATGGTTGTCAGAAGATTAGTAGATGGTTGACGACAAAATGAGCGATTTCAGAACCAACTAGAGGTTTGGAAATAGGACAATTAGAAAGTAAATCATGCAGATACTTCTTAAAGTTTTTGTAAACTGTAAAACTCCGGTAGATCGTGCTGGAATGTGTCTGTTGAGTAGAGATCAAGTGATTAGAACGTATGTCATCATGATAAGTCGTCCTTGATTTAAATATTGGGTAGTGCACAAGTATGCAGGCATTATCTTGTAAACAACTATTGCCGCATAAGGAAAGTTTGCCATGAGAACAGTGGCTGAATGGTCAAAGCCCGGGATACCAGGATTTGTGAGTTCGATGCCCGCCAGGACTGTTATATCCAAAGTATGGATTTTTAGGTGGCTTCCTTAATTATTGTATCCTTATGTCTCTAACATTCTAGACCTTTCTTTATTATGTAAAGTAGTTGCTTCTAAAATATTCTGTTCTTGTATAAAAGTTGATACCCACTAGTCGTGGGAAACTTCTCGACCTTGTAAAGTTACTTTCCTTCAATAAACTTGTTTGTTAGTTAAAAGCTGATGGTGTTTATTTGAATCTTCGCGACACTATAGAAACAGTATCAAGAGATTATGTTGAGAAGCCAGTCAGGAAATTGATTCAGTAGCTAGTCAGCATTCGAGTATAAATCAAGCAAGTAGATAGATGAGGTTAGCAGACGTTTGAGTGAGGACTTAAATAGTCATGTTAAGTCTCTCTTTCTTAGCAGTACATTGTGTTACGATTTTTTACTTCTAATTTGGTTTTTTCGGGCTGCTATATACCGCAGGTGATATTCTTACGTACATCTGGCTGTATTTTGCTTTATGTATGTTCGTTCTTCCCTTTAAACACATTTTTGTTTGTTATTGGGACCTTTGAACTTTTTCGGCATACTTCCACAACACAGAAGTAATGAAGCTTACAGATTTTCAAAATTTGTATAGAATTTTCTATAACAATATCATATTCTAGAATTTTCAGAAGCAGGTATAAAAACAGATTTCATTTTCATGCATTTTATACATAAATAGTACATTAAATTTACTATAGTGTCCATAATGTCGTGGCCATTTTATAAATGCAGCAATACGTACTGAAATTGGTGGAATATGGATTAATTGAAAGTAGTTTTACACGTTTTCTGGCCAGTAATATTTGTTTTTAAATAATGGTGTTTATAAGTTAAACCTGAATTATTTGTAAACTGCATGATGCAAAGTACTTTACATGTAAAATGCAAGATTAAAATATTTTTCTACAAACTACAAAGTAGATAGTTGAATCTCGATTAACCAAATTTAAGACATAATCAATTCTTTAGTAATATATTCTCACTAAAGAAAATGTCTTTTTAAATATTTATTAACTTTGAACCAAAAATTTGCTGCATATTAATGTACTAATATTATTTTTACATAGTTTAAAAGCTCAAAAAATTAATTTCTCTGTGATGCGAATGTTTTTCTGCATATTAATTTCTTTTAACCATATACTTAAATATAAATTACAAAGAAGAATATTTCATTATTGTTTTAGTTACTCCATTTATATATTGTCAAATTAGCTTTACAGTATATAGTTATAACAATATATTTTTTGTTTGTATGTGACCATCGATATTCTTGAGACAATCTTTTAAAAAATGACATGAAGGTAAGATATATGAAGAAAATATTATTAGAAGTTGCGAGAAGTTCTCCGGAGTAGAACTTAGAACTTTAAAAATTTCTTGGCATGCAATATATGTAAATATAATTTTCTATAGAATGTCAAATACATTCCAGTAGTTTCACAAAGTCAATAAAATATGGGTAACGGGTTTTAAAATGTAATTTAAGCGACATATTTGACTACGTTTTACCATTGAGCCTTACTTTACAGTATCACACTCTTATTCTGTAACCTCTAAGAAGCTTAACTCATTCTGATCCGTTTCCATCTGATTACGGAAAAAATTGATTTTCTATTAATATAGAAGGGATAAAAAAAGGGAAGCAATTTATTTCTAAAATGGATGATAATAATAAAAGTTTTTTTTCCATGTTATTCTATTCGTATAAAGGCTATGAAGTCAAACTTTAGACAGAGTGTTTGAGGACGTGAAGAGTTTGAGGAGTTCATTTGGTTTAACGCATCTGATCACAGCTATGGTCCAAGGACAATAAAAATGAATCATGCTTTATTGGACAATGTGAGACAGAACAATGATTTAGTTCCAATAAAATTGGATGAGATGACTTCCGGATGTAGATTCAAGGGATACTCGAAATAAATTGTATTTTATCTGTATTGAAATTTGAAAAATCTGTAGTAGCAAATCCAGCCATTGAGAGAAAATATCAGTCAAAATATTTTTAAATTATGTTGCTTATGAGTATAAGCATAAAATAAAACCTATAATTTTTTTATGATTACTTTCTTGAGCAATGCCTTGCACCTCTAAGTCGCTGATGGATAAATGCACTACAAGCTTAAATCAGGACTGTAATTTAAACCAATATAGAGATTTTTTTTAAATATGGATCTTTTTTCAAAATAAATAAATAAATAAAAAAATAAATAAATCTTACGTGAATGCTAAATAAGATCTGAAATTTCTTTATAATGTATTTATTGCCATCAATATGAAGCCATTATTAAAAAACCCTGATGTTTCTTCAGATTACATACGAGGTTACGAATTCGGGCCATCTCTTTAACAATATAATTCAAGACAATTTTTTTCTTACAAAAATTGTTCTCCAATCGCCATCCAATATTTTTTCTAAAATTTGATTGTTAAAAAGATTTTTTTGGAATAATTTTAATATTTGCTTACATTTTTTTCAATGAAAATTAAATTGGTTTTACTGTTTCATCAAATAATTAATAATATGATAGACTTCCATGGTTTAAGGCTCAATAAGAGATATTTTGCTCATTACCAGTGTGCTTTCAAGGGGAAATTGGAAAGTTGAATTATATATAACGCAATGGAGGATGTAAAATTTGAAATAGATTGTACAGATACTTAAGTTTCCAATGGTACTGAAAATCTACTCTATTAGAAAGGCTTATATACAAAAACAAAAATGTAAAGTAATTAAAGCAATGATATTTTATTATGTGCCCCTAATTTCAGCATAAAAAATTAATTACTGAGAAAATGTGTTATTTTGGTATTTATATGTATTACATATGTATATTAAATACCATCAACATTCCTGATGAATCAGCTGGTTGCAAAGGCGGCTAGTTTTAAACAAAAAGGGATCGAAAATTAATGTATATATAAATTTATTTCTAAAATTAATAGCAAAACTCATTTGGTGTTAGTCATTACTAAACTAATATAATCAATTGTTTTAATTAATCATCATTACTTTTGCAAATAATAAAGGTTTTCTAACATATTTCCTTTATTATCTTACAACTATCGAAAATAAGAAAGATGTAATGAGAAATATAATTTTTAAGCTAAATACTAATAAGAAAGATAAATCATGTAATATCTTATAGTGTAAATATTAATGAAATGACTTGTTACAAAAAAGAACAGAAAACACATTTAACTAGTTACAACGAGAACATTATAACATAATTGTTAAGGCAATATGTATCTAGTGCTAACTCAACATTTTCAGATTCATTACACGTCTTTGATATCATAAGATACTAAACGGCATATCTTAATAGCATCCGCTGAAAAGTTTGTCGATTAATCTATACTTAATGTCTTTCGGATCAGCTGTAGCATGGTTTGGAATTCTGTTCTTTTCGCAATTTTCTCCTATTTTTTCTGGAGCTAATATGAATAATAAGAAAAGTTTCTTATGCCCTTGACACTGAAATAATGAAAATTCATCGATTTACTTGATGAAGGCACTGAGTTGAAATAGTAATATTAGAATACTGGATTAGGATTTTAAACCATTTCGTCAATCTTCTCAAAGATTATATACAAATTTGCGATCAGGGTTTCTTAATATTGACATACCTAAGAACATGAAAATGTTTATTTTTCTAAATTGCTTTGTTCAAAACTTAATATATCGATCAGAATGATAGCAGAAAATTGAAACGTTTATTTATTTAAAAGTTGAAATGTCAAGAATATTTCTCAGAGTATGAGTCCCTAGGATTGTGTAATGTGTGTAATGTGGAATTTGTAACACATCAAAGGAATGTGTAAAATTTAGACTTCATAATTTAAAAAAGTATATTTATAGAGAGAAATAAAATAAAATATTGTTATTCATGTCATTTTAAGCCTTTTAAACTGAACTTTATGATGATAAACTGAACTTACAACAACTGAATTTTATGATGCAACTGAGAAATTTTTATTACATAATTCTTGAAATATTACATAAATTATAAAAATTATTCTCTAGTACACTTAAGACTCATACTTAAAAAATGCTTGGCCTCAGTAAAGTTTTTAAAAATATTAATTGCAATTAACAAATACTAATTGCAATTAATTGTTCAAATGTAAAGCTGAAATTTTACAGCAACTGACAGAAAATTTGAAGGATAAATAGGTACATTATTGCTTAAGGCCTTTATAATAGTCTAGATAAATTATATGACTATCAAAATTTGAAGCTTAAAATTATTTTAATGAGGAAGCTATTAAAGAAAAGGTACATAAAATATATAATTCAAAATTTTGACGAGATTTAAAAATTTCAATGAAATGACGAACAGGCTGGTTGCCAAAGACGGCTAATTGTTTATAATAACGAGATTTATGTAACTGAAAGGCCGCATTCTCTTATGCGAATTGTTTTTACCTTTCAGTAAAAAATAAATAGATTCCTTGTTATAAATTGTGTGTTAAAGACTTGCTAAATTCCGATTTAAAATGAGAAATGATGGCTTTGAATTTTAAATAATTTTTATATCATTTTTATTCATTTATTTTACATATCATCGTTATTGACTTCTTGAGATACGGGATGATATAAAACTTTTGATTAAGTCAAATAACCAACTTTCTTTTTTTCCCATATGAATTTAAATTCTGATCTGTATTAATACAAATTTAAAAAAAAGGGGGGGGGGATGAAATTTTAAAAAAATAATGTTAATATGCTTAAATGCTAATGTTAATATCTTTATTTATATAATGTTAATATGCTTTATTTATATAATGTTAATATGCTTAGATGGAGTCCAATTTCTTGAAGCCCTATCTCTTCAAGGTATGATTTTGAAAGTTTTGTTTCTTTTCATTTAGAATCAAGATTTAATTTTTGTCTTACATATGTGAAATGGTTGTTACAATTAGCCTTATAAATGCCAGCAAATATTTACCAATTTGTATCTCATTCACATACATAAATGTCTATTCAACCATTTAAAGTCTTGTATAAGCCAATTTTTTTTCCATTCTAATAAATGCTTTTTAATATTTCCTCTTCTTCAAGTTACAAATAAAATTTTGATAACAACTTTATAAATAAATCATTTATATGTTTCATCAAAGTTTTACTATGAAAACTAAAAAGTTAAAACTTTACATATTTGTAACAAACTTTATATATTTGTAAAACTTTACATTTAGAACTTAAATTCTATTAACAACATACTTTTATCTAAAACCTTTTGCGTTAAAAATCAATTCTTTTTCAAACTTTTCCAATGATACTTTCCTAAAAGGAATAAGAGTGTCCTAGAAAACGAAACTACTTTTTGCGGAAAAACTTCAAAAGAAAAAAGTTCAAGAAGACTGAATTTTTTTCAGACACCTCAAAAGTTTCTTTTCACAGCTCTTACCATTTTCCTTGGAATGGGACCCTCTGAAGCCGACGTCGAAGGACGCGAAAATCACCGAGCAAGGTCGAGAGACAATCCTCCCCGCTTGAGTAGAGGGCCAGCAATAGAAGGAGTCCCAAATTGCTTTGCAAAACGGCTCTGTAAAAGAAGAAAAAATGCAAAATTTATGACTTTTTTTAAATATGAAAACGGAGAATAACACATATTTGTCGCTTTGTATCTAGAAAAGTTTTATAGATCCAAAATACTAGTTTTTTTTGCAATACAGTTATTGTTCAAAATGCTTATAAGAATTTTTGACGTATGTCATATAAATAATGCTTGCTTTGAGTTGGGGAAGATGTAAAAATATAGAGAAAGAAGAGATATTTTAAATTCGGCTGGCACCCTCATCTATCAACCGTTTGCTTTTTGAAATAAATTCATAGACATTATATTTATATTATGAAGAAATATACCAGCTTAAGCCTCCTGAGATTTTTCTCTTAAATAAGTAGTTCAATTAAAAATATTTATATAATTTAGTTATTATCATGAGAGACCATGATGTAGTTGTCGTTATGGAATTTTTAATCATTGAAGGCAACAAATAATTGTTCGAAATTGCTTAAGCAAGGAATAAAGCCCTAATGGCAACATTCATCAACTTTATATCATCAAGTAATATCTTTATAAATTTTCTTACCTGCTTTTACCAGTATTTCATTATAATAATGCATGCTTCTTTCAAAGCAGGAGCGTTTTTAAAAGGTTAACCTGCTTTTACTAATATGGGTTTATTACTAGGTATGCTTCTTTGACAGCAAATGCGTTTTAAAAAAATTGACTTAGAGCTATGACATTATAGCTGTTGTTTTCATGGAATGTATTTTTTTCGGAGGAAATTAAACAATTTAGTTTTTCTAATATATTAAATGAAACTCCACTCGTGTTTAATAACAGTTTTGATAAAAAATATTTTCTATTTCCCACAGTTGGGAAATATCTCATAATTTATTTTTAAATGGGAAAAATTGAAGGATTTGAATCCTGTTTTAAGATTAATTTATAATGAGACTTTATGATGTCAGAAATTTCGAAAAAAAGCAGTTTGTGTTTAAAAAATATTGTTTTAAAAAATCTATTTAAATTGATATCTTTAAGAATTTATTGATAAATAATTGAATATTTTGAA
>JAPMOQ010043853.1:2274456-2288653 GCA_026543055.1 Argiope trifasciata | reverse complement strand
ACTCACAGATGACGCAGGTTTAGGTATGGTAGAAGATACCTCACTTCTTTTTACTGTGAGCTTAGAATCATATACAAACTAAATATGCCAAGTCGAGTGGCTTTAATATAAAATCATGCTAAATGGAAGGCGAGAAATCGATGTATATGCTCAATGATGATGTATATGCCTTAAATTTGCAGGATTTCTGTTTACTGTGAATTCTTGAATCTTATACCAAATTAAAAGTGCTAAGAAAAATGGGATGAGTATTAGATCTTGCTATATGGAATGAGAATGATTGGTATACCTGTTCAACTGACTTTATTTAAAATTATGGGATTTATCCATTTTTAAAAGGAACTAATATAACAAATTAATATACAAAACGAATTTTATTTTGCAATAATAAATAAAAGATTTCATCATAAATATGTTTAGTGCTTTTGTTATAACTTCTGAAGATTTCAAAAGACGAAGAAAATATTAAGAATCCTTATAACTATTAGATAATAATCTCAAGAAAATTATATTCTACCACAAACCGTTTTGGAAGCTATTTTCGACCTTAAAAAAATCGTTCTCAGAAAATAACGCCATCGAAACAAAGTACACGTAAGTCCATAAACAACATTTTTTTTTTAACTCCCTAACTTGCTGTTACACTCTTGGCAACGCCATTAATCACACCAACTAGTTTAAGTGACGTTGATGGAGCACAAGCTCAATATGTGATTGCCTTTATTGCAACAAAAAGGTATATCATTATCTAGGATCAGGCATTGATAGAGACTATGCAAAACCTTTTCAGCATGGACTATATAAGATTAATTTTATCTATTTTGTGATCTAACTTATCTCGGCAAGTTTTAAATTAGATTTAAAATTCCAATGGGAAGTTTAACATGTATTCCGACCTTTTTTCTAACACAAAAATAGATACGATTTTTTCTTAAAAACGCAAATAATCACTCATATGGAAATTATTTCCAAATTATTTCCTTTTTTTATGTTTCCTGCTAGGCCATTTTTTAAGATTTAAGCCTGGTTTGTGTATTTAAATCCCAGATACTAAATTGGCAACATAGAATTTTCGTCCAGGCTTTGAAGATCAAAAGATTAGGGTATAGGAAGATAAAAATAAGTTATTTTTTAGTTTCGATTAATTATATTTGTCTTTTTATCCAATCATGACTGCGCATTTGATAATTTGTTCTTAAGACTTGACCGGTATTATTTCCTGCAATAGGATCTTTTATTGTTGTTGAGAGTTTTTTTTTTTGACTAACCATTTTTAATGACGAATTGGATCGTCTGTGATATTGATTGTAGTTAATTTAATTTAACAGCTGGACTTCTTTATATGTTTTTTTTAAAAAAGTACTGGGTGTCCCACAGGTTATGCAACTTCTTAGATTTCCAAATTCGGATAGAGCACTTCAAAATGAGAGGTCGATGTATAATATGGGGTTTACCCAAATATATCGTCAAAATCTGTTCAGACTATTACAAATGTATAAAAGTATTTTTTTGATGTGTTCTATACGAATATATAAAACTTAGAAGCTGCATCCCTTGTGGGACACCTTGTATATGCTTTGTAAGAAAAGATTAAAGAATCAGGAATCGGATTATTCTACATACCGGATTTACTTCCATACACACCTAATATCCTATGTGGAATGTTTATAATTTCAGTAAACAAAACTGAATTAAAGACATTTGGAATCTAAATATCCCTTATAGGGCTATAGGGCAAAGAATATAATATAAAAGACACTTTTTTACTTGGCTTTTAATAACGAAAAATTACCCTGTTAAGTACTTCATGAAACAATTTAAACTTTTTGAGTTTCATTACATCAGTGAAAGATAATTGTTACATTTGAGTCATAGATAAATCTTACAGAAAAATGTAATTTAATGATGGTCATTAAAAATAACTTTTTGAACTTAAAGCTGGTCAATTATACATTGAAGACAAATATCATTATTTCATTTATGTCAGAATTATAAAAAAAAATTAAGTTATTTCAAGATACATTCTAAGTATGGGTGTGCCAAATTTGTGAGCTGTATACACAGCAATCTGTCCTCTAGTGCATTTAACAGACTTGGCAAACTTCCTTTTGTTATAAGTGTTATAAAGTGTTCAATTTAAAGTTATAAATTAATATATCATTTGGTAAAAAGAAATAAAGACATTTTAAACCATTTTATAGCAAATTGTATAATTCTAGCAATACTTATAAGAATTAGTTAAATGATTTATAGCTTTAGTATATTAGTTAGTATTTTAGAAAGTTATTTAGGATGCAATAAATTTAATATCTCTATCTCTGCAGTCTTAATGAAGCATTGGAATACGAAAACACTTTTGTACAGAAAATAAAAACTTGTAAGTTTTGAAGTTGCTGTCACAGAACATCTGCTGTCAGTTCAATCTTCAAAAATACATTTGTCTTCAGTATCTGCATGCATGCATATCAAAATAGAACTTACAACAAGGAAAGTGTATTCTCTTATAAAATAAATCAATAGATGAGAATGGAATAATTTCCAGTCTATTCATACATTAGTAACGCATAGAAATTCTTTCCCAAGGGACAAATTTATCAATTTGTGTCTTCTTTTAAATATGCATAAATATTATGCCATCTACGGAGACGCACGTATTAATGACCATCCTTCTTTTCTACTTGTAAGCATATCTGGAGAAATATCCCATACAGTTGCTAGTTTATTCTTTTGAAAATTTACACTCTTATCTTAGAAGTCAAAACAGAATTTTGAATACACTTAAAATGGGTATTTTACCATTGTCAAAGAAATACGGTGGCATTCTTTCGACACTTAATGTAAACTGCTCAGCCATAATGCCTTTATCTCGGCATCCCAGACCTAAAATAATGCCCAGAAAGAATAGAAGCAGCCATGATGATATTCCCACTAGATCTATGTGGTTAATAAAATCACCGGGAGATCAAATAACTTTATGGCGTGATTTTGTTGTTTGTGTTAATTACGGTAAATGCAAAAATAGAGAAGCGACACAAAGGGTTTTTAAATGAAAAACCATACTCCTCCACTCCAAAAAAGGCAAACCTTTTATTTTTTTGCTAAAATATAGAAGATATTTCTTCATCAAAAATCTAGGCATAAGAAAATCATAAAAATGGGGATCCTGACGGATGCTTTACACATATTATATTTGTAACTGGAGGTGGTCAGAAAAGGGTATTACTGATTATTTTTATTTTATGCAACGAGAATTCTTCAGTTAAAGCATTATTGCTATTAGGTTAATATGCTTATTAACATTGTTATTTATTAAAATAAATTTGTGATGTCTCTGATTCTCAATAGGAAGTTAAAGTAAACATTACCAAAGGAACTGATCCAGAAACAACACTTTAATATGCAAGATGCATAAGAATGAGGGATAATTTTTACATTCTTCATAGTTTTTAAATCTTATTATACAAATATTTTATTTAAAATACATGGTATTCCACATTTATGAAATTGTCTACCATAAAAGGTGTTTATTTCAAACCGAAAGGTCAAAGTTCTTAAAAAAATGCCAATCAATTAGATTTGATATGTTTTTCAAAGAAATAATATGCGATATGCGTTGACATGGCATTAAGAATGTTCAATTCTTTTCATTTAAACTTGATATAATTACTATGTTTAATTTTAACTTTATTGAATTACTCCAAGATTAATCTATCGATCTGTCTTACTTTATCTGTGAGATAATTGAAAAGACAAATATCAATAGAAATAAAAAGAATTCGAACAATTTTTATAACTCTAACTTTAATATATATTAAAAATTGAGTTTGCATTAATAATGATCGGAATAAAACATATTTTAAAAAACATGCTTTTACTAATGTGTTTAGAAGAACGTACTTTTTATTTTCAACATCTTGAATTTCCAAGTTATCAATTTATTATTTAATTTTTACAAATATTATAAAATAATAATTACAAATATATCTAAATATATAATTACAAATGTATCTAAAAACACTTTTAAAATCAGTTTTACTACTAGATGGCACCACAATCATTGAATCAATCTTTAATTAAATTAAGGAGGAAATTAAATGAATCAATTCATTGATAGCTTAGTTAAAATAAATTTTAAGTATATTTATACAGTACCATTAAAAATAATAAATGGTAAACAATTTTATAAATCTAGCACGCAAACTAGAGTTTAAAATAGATTATAAAATTCTATTTTAAGAAATTTGAAATCAGTAAACTAAATAAAAATGTACAAAAATATTTTTCCCATGAAGAACCTAACCTATAACTTCCTCTTGTACTGTTTGTTAGAAATGTCATGCAAAATCTTTCTTGGGCAAATAAGAAGTTTCGGACATTCCTCGATTCATTATAACCCTCTGGAATGCTCGTCCAGTTAGAAAAGGCCAGATGGTTATTCGACATTGCATTGTTGTAGCAACTAACTTCCAGCCAAATGCATTTATTGATAGTCTATTGGAATGCCATTCCTGCAACGTATGACCTTCTGCAAAAATGATTGCTTTTCTAATGATGCAACTTGGATGTTATGTAATAACTAATGAGATCAGAAATGGATATTGCAATAGGCTTAGAATAACTTGAAAATGTGCTGTTAGATGTATTTCCATACCTTTATTATTATACTTGAGGTAAGATGTTAATTTTAAAAGAAAAAGTCAATTTATTTTGTTATATCGCTTATGTAATAATAATAATAATATACAATAATATTAATATTTTTAAAATGTATGATTTTTTTGGAAAAGGAAACAATTATTTATCTTGCCAAAAATATAATTAAAAAATAAGATCTAATAGAAATATTGAATTCAAACTGAATTCTAGAATTTTATTTTGTACCCATTTTATCACCATTTTATTTCTTCATAGTATTATATTTAAAGTCCCATACTTTTGAGACTTTATTTCGATGCTCACATTTTGTGCGAAATTTTTTTTTCGTCTTCTCAATAACTATTTAAAAAAAACTTTTTAAAAATCATTTTATGCCATTAAACCTTCAATATAATTCCTAATTTACAATTACAAATATTATTACGTATGTACTTTAATTGGAATTAAAGGACACAGTAGAGCAAAGCCAATTTATTAACTCAACTTAGAACACAATTCGGCTTTTATACCAGCAAGGAAAGATCCAGAATACTTTTCTGGAGACAATAAGAAAGATCCACAACACTTATATGATAAAATAAAATCAGTCCCGGAATATTCTGGAACACGAACTAAAGGAAAACAAAAATCAAGGAATTAAATAAATATTTACCCAAACTGTGAATTGTATTATTACAAGCGGGATTCGAATTTACGATCGCTTAATTAGAGAAGAGTGGGATGAACTTTTGGTAAGGCAGAGGCGACTGCTTCTTTTCTATGCGATAGTATTCAAATTATTTCTCTCTAATTCTGTACTAAGTGGAATCCCGTGAAATTATAATTAAGTAAAAATGATTCGATTAAATTAATATTTATTTCCTAAAGTAATAAAATATTAAATTCCTATTAGCAACACACAATTATACATAACACAAGAGCTCTAACTCTGAATACTGGAAATGATTGAAAAGTTGATTAAATTAGATTTATCATTACAAACATGAATAAATAAATATATTTAAATTTTACTTTGCTGTTAAAATATGTAATATTAAAGAAAGATATCTTTAAAAAATTAAAATGATGATTTAAATAACAAATTATACATGTAAGCTTTTTTTTATTATTTTTTAAAAGGAAAAAAAGTATAGTTTGGTATATTTGGAACTTTATTTTTTCACAATTACATTCTTGACTCAGTTGAAACCGAATTTGGCTCTAAAAAGTTCTCAATTAGAAAAAAAAATGTTTTTAAAAAATACTAAGAAAACGATATCGACGGTATTTACAAATAATCGCTTGCATTCATTCGCAAAATTATGGTAAAAATTCTTTATCGTTTGCACTTATGAAATTTGCTAGGTTCATAACTAACATGTATAAAAAATTTTGAAAACAAATTTTGTGGCAAATCAAAATGACTGATTGGTTTGAAATCCATTGAATAATATTTCCGGATTAATTAAGAAATGATATTTTGCTAATGAGAGAACATGATAAAAAAATCTTGTGAAAAAAAAAACTCATCAAAAATAATTGTTTACAAATGATTAGAAGACTAAGGATATTTTTTATACGAACTTATTTTCAGGGTGAGGATGATTTCATACTTTAATATGTCATCTTCCCATCATAATATCTATTAATTTTTTTTTATAAATTTTCTATTTTGTTATCTCATTAACTCCTAGATTCATTATAGGTATCAAGTTGATGTAAAAAATTATTTTTCATTATAACAGATTTTGTTTTGAACATTAAAAAAGTGCCATAGGTGATTATGTTTGATGTAAATGAATGCATTTGCGCTAAGACTGACAATAGAGTTTTAATATTGAATTTATAAATTGAATTTTATAACGCATGGACTTTAATTACGACTACTAAGAAAATATACGTGTTAAAATTAAATAATTATTCTCAAGGAAGATGTATTAATTGAATTTTGATTTAAAGCATTTTAATTTAGAGTCTTTCAACAAACTTAGAAGATAAAACAATCTTTAAAGCAGAGAATGTTGAATTAATTAATATATATTGGAAAGTACAAATGTGAATATAAGATTGGTTTTTTTTGATGTTTTAATTACAAGTTTAATCAGATGAGTTTCAACTATTGTTTTAACTTTCCTTATCACTATTTAATAAAGTATTAACTTGTAATAATAAAGCTGTATGTATCTTTGTGTGTTGGCTAGCTACAGGCCTGACCGTTACTCTTACAGCTACCAAACTGGACACATTCCAGGGAACAGATTCCATATTTTTTAAAACTGTAATTAAAATTTGAATTGATTCATAATTAAAAAATATTCTAGTTTTTTGCAATGAATTCAGAAAATATTATGGCATAAAAATAATTTTCACATTGTTTCAAAATTTAAGAAAAGTTTCTTTTTAATGATTCTAATTTAAAAACTGCACAAATTTCTCTTTTCAAAATTATTTAGAAATATTTTTTGTTTAATTTCCAACAATAAATTACATTGATTCCCTGAAGTACAAACCTTTTTTTGAATTATTTCATGAAGTATTTTATGGCGCATTTATTACCCATTGTTGAAAGCTAAAGAAAAAAGATTCTGCCTAACATCTGTGTAGTTGAACGGACGAATAAGCAATTTAAGTTAGATAACCGAAAAATTTCGAAGACAAATTGAGCCAGGTAATTACGTTTTCGATTTCACAATGATATCATTGAACTGCTCTCCATTGGGAAGGTCCATTTATAGAATAGATAAAATATATATAAGATGATTGAAATAACACGGATTTGATGTCTAATAATTTTAGGGAATTATGAATACGGCATTTAAATGATTTAACTTATCTTAGACATAACTAATATCTTTGGAGCAGCAGTTGGTCCATAAAATCGGTTTATGAGAAAGATTTCCGTGTCCCAAACGTTAGCGATAAATATTTTGTTTATATGAATGGATTTATCAATGCTCCTTTAAAGTTTATAGTTTAGTTTAGTTTAGTTATATTAACCTCCCGTTTTTAAAGCAACAGGAGGGCTATTTTGGGACTGACCTGGTAATTTTGAACCATGGTCAGATGACGAGGACGACATCGGAACTGGCAGTCCCCTCTCCATACCACGCCACACAAGCTGGAGGACATTTGACCTGACAGATTTAACGTGCAAGAGACCCACTCACACGACGGTTCTTCGGTGGAATCGAGTGTCGAACCTGAAACCCTCCGGTTCCGAATCCGAGTCCTTACCACCAGGCCACCGTGGCCATTTAAATTTTATAATTCTCTGATTAATCTTTTAGAAGAAGTTTTATAGAATTATAAACTTAAATTTTACTTACTTTTTATGCTAGATTTATCACATATTAATGGATTGTGAATTTTAAATTTTATCCTTTTATAGTTAAGTTGATTCATTATATTCAGTCTTCTCGGAACAATGGGAGGTTATTTTTTTACTTTGTGTTTATTGTAAAAAATAGCTACAGCAAATACGATACATTATAGTTTTCTTGAGGTTCTAAATCGGGATCATCGGGTCCGTAGCTGTGTAACATAATCCCCTACACAAAAGTATACAATCGTTCCTGGATGTTGTTAACTGGTTTATGAAGTCATCACTACATTACTCCCCCTCCAGTGAGTTGAAGGTGAGACGAATGATGATATTGCACCAAGTATTTTTTAATGGCGACTGATGAATGCATGATGATAGAGGGCGCCACGAAGGTTGTGTTTGTTCGTTCAGAACCAGGGTCACCAATGTGCATTCTTGAGGTTCGATCTCGGGACTTTAGGGTCCGTATCCGTGTAACACAACCCCAAGACAAAAGTGAACACTCGTGTCCGGAAGTTGTTAACTTGCTTATAAACTTACCATCATATAGTCATCGTATGTTTTTATTAATGGATTGTTATTTGTTTCAGTCTATTTACAGTGATTAAGGATTTGAGTAATTTACCGTTCACCACAGGAGGAATTTTCAGTAACAATGTTTGTTTAAATTATATTGATAGGAAGATTAAAACCGTTAAAAGACGATAAGAAGTATGTGTTTTATATTTGTCAAAATAACGAATTTTTAAATTCCTAATTTCCATTAGGGAAAGAGAAAAAATGAAAATATAAAATCGTAAACTAACAACACTATGACAAACTATGCTTTTTTTATATATGTATAAATTTAAATCAACTGGCTGTTAAATTTAACTCATAAATATAGAAAATGATATTAATGTTCCTAATGAGATTTATGTCCAAATTCTTTAAATATTAAATTACTTCAGAGTGAAATTTTAATGGTTCTGTTTTACAAGCAACATTCAGTTACTAAATAAAAAGGTATTAATAAAAAATTCTGGTAAAAATTACATCTTTTCCGTTTTTGGTAAATCAAAGCTCTTCCTCGTCTATTTTTATACAATAGGAAAAATGTTATTTTAATTGACCGGGCGGCTTATATAGTCTGTATCAAAATCCACAGAGTTTTTTAAGATGCTAATGTCCAAAGATATTGTTTGATTTCAACACTTTTCATTTAAAATCTAACTTCGTATGACAAACATGCTTACTTACAATTTATGAATGCTCATAATCAATACCCCTTGATCATGAAAGTGCGCGTTCTCTAGTACTATAGAAAAAGACGATTAATATTACTCAAGAATATTGTGGAATATTGTTAAAGGATGTGCACATATTATATAGTGCGATTTACAATTCCCTTGGCAACTAACGTTAACAAATGGAAGAAGACAGAAAGATTCTCATTACAGTAAATAATCTTGAAATTAATGATCTTAGCGACATCTAAAAAAATATTTAAAATTCGAAATTTTCTTGACAATTTATAAAAAATGAAAATGTGTCTGAAAATCGTGTTAAACAGTTAAATATGATTAGTAATGCCAATGTTATGTCTGCAACATACATATATTTTAGGTATGCTTATATACGCTTAAAAATATTTCTTTTAACAAGATAAATGGGCAAGTCCACACTCAGCAGATATAACATAATTGTGCATTGGAAAAACTTGTTGTAGGACATTTTTCTTGATGTTATTTTGCCAATGGTAAAAGGTAGTCATATTGCCAATTCTCAATCTTCATTAGCTTTTTCTTTGCTATGTTATTTATCCTCTAGCTCAACAGATCGAAATTTCCTGTTGCATTTTTCTATACAATTTTCGCTTGTTTTTTTGTTCTTTACGCCCCCTAATAAGCAGTGGCTGAATTTAAAAAACTATTAATCATATGGAACAATGATTCTGAACCTTTTTTTTTTATCATGGTAAGCTTTTAACGATTTCGAAATTTGACGGCACTCAAAGAATAATTTTAAAGGTTGTTTACCTATCTATAATATACTCTGTAAAATAGTTTATCACAATAATTTTGAATATCAAATGAGATAATATAATATGAAGTACAAAAGCAGCAATGCATTTAATAAAGTTTTTATTCCAAAGTAAAAAGGTGAAATTTGAGCCTGATGTTTTAAAATAATTTCATTTATATTTGGTCACAAAAATGACAATGCCAATCTCTTACCGTCTTCTACATTTAACAGCCTCGATTATTTTCGTTTTTATGTTGGTTAATACTAAAAATCCAAATTCACACAAATAAAATGTGAGAAATTATAAAAATATTTTTTAATATTATTTGGCTATCGTGGTGTAACAGCTTCATTGTATTATTTCTCTTTAATCGCAACTGTGATGTCACAGCCCTTATAAAGAAGAGAAGTTAAAGGGATGTGATGAGGCGATCTGATTGGTCACTACGTCATTACGTCATTATATTACATCCGATGTAAAAGATGCCTCTGAGTAGTTTGATTTTGTGTAGTGTTGCGTGTGTTTGTGTTTGTCTCTGCGTTTTGTGTTAATAAAGTCATTTTATTTTGTAAGAAATGGGCTTATCTAATTCCTACAAACTTGTATAAGATATTTACAGAACATAAGGCCACAGTTTTAACACATGAGATAATCACATCCTGAGATAATCGCATCTAATGTTAATCCAAAATGAATTAATTTTTTCTTCCTAATATTTTAAAATTAAAACTCAGTTATTAGAAAGAAAAATTAGTTCTTCCTCTTTATTCAAATACAGATGTATTCTTTATCACAAATCTATTACGAACTCAATCATTTTTTTTCTATCTAATTTTGAGAAACAATGAATAATTATCTTTTCTTATACTATCAAATGGTCAATAACAATTTTATGAATAGTTTTATTAAAATCTATGAATAAAAATTGCAAGTTTTACTATATACATTTCTAAAATAAAGCAGCACACTTTAAGAATTTGGTGGCACACAAACGTGCCGTGACACTGGGAATGAGAATCACTGATATAAAATATCTTATTCAAATGTCTTTTCAGCTGTTTTTAAATTTCCAAATACTTTATAATTAAAGAGAAAATTCCACTTTTAACTTTGATTTAATTTCTCCTTTTCAGTATTGAAACGATTTCGATAGAATCTCGAATTCTTTATCTCATTTCCAAAATCTCGAAAATCAAATCGATGTTTATTTTAGATTTTTTTGTCCTCCAGAAGACGATTGCAATTTAAATGTATTATGACTCTTTGAAATGTCTTATTAAAAGATCTCTTCCATAAGTTAATAAAAAACGCCAATAATAAAACGATTTTTTAAAATCTTCTTTTAGAACAACAAGAGTGGAAATCACGCTTCTCAGGAATTTAAATGCGTCATCTTATGTTTCATACAAAGAACCGGAAATTGAAAATGATTCCGTTTTTTCCGTCGTCTGCACGAAATAAGAAAATTGTCCCCTTTTATTGGATTATGAAGAAGAAGGCGAAACTGAAAGGTTTTTCATCCAGACTTTTAATTTAGTCTGTATGTTGTTCGAAGCGAAAAGAAAGTTCGTGCTGTAAATAAGAATTAAGGAATATAAATGTCATTCGCTTTCTTATTTTGAGAGATTCCTTTTCATTCTGGCATTTTAATTCTGAGTGAATAGAATTCTTTAAATTGTATTCACTGTAAAATTCTAATATTTTCGAAATGAAGAGTTTGGATTTTTGAATTACATTTGATGATTAGATTTTGAATTCATTAGTAATTACGTTTCCTCTTTAAAAAGTGAACTTAGAAATTCAATTGAAACCTTAATTACGTATCAATAGAAGGTACAAAAGACTTTCCCCTTTTATGCATTAGTATATGAAACCTTTTGAGCAGTAAAAAAATATTAATTATGATTAGCCATATATCTGTAATTGGTACGTAGCCAAAAATCTTAGTATTAAGTATTTCTAAATTTCATTCTTCAAATATATTCATTTAATGGTTTACATTTTTTAAACTCAAATTTATGTTTCAATTTCAAAATATATTTTTAAATTGTCAACTTTATCAACGGAATGGAACTTTAGATGGATTTTTGATTTTTGGACAAAATGAAATTCAAATGTCTTTTTGAAAAAGGGAATTTTGATCCAAACCTGGAAATTTCTGTTTTCGTGTCATTTGAGGATAAGACATATTTAATTTCAACTGCCAGTTTTTCTTAAATATTCTTGTATTTTTACATCAATAAAATCTGCCAATAAGATGACACTATATGTGTAAGAGATAATTCTATTTACAGATGGATAAGGGATAACACAAATTAGATTTACAAAGAGAATTCGGGCAATAATAGATTGACTCATATAACAATCATAATCAGTTTATTAAACAGAATTAAAATGAGTGCTCGTAGAGAATAAGCTGCTTCAATAAGAATAAAATAAAATGAATCACATAGTATTACAAAAAACTCTCTCTATGGATGTACAATGAGAAGTTGAACAAGCTAGAAAGTGGTTAATGATAATATAATCCACAAGAAGCTCACCCTGTAAAGCACATCCGAAGTGTGCATATCATAACATTTTTAAAAATTATCAACCCACAGGAAAGCAAAATGCATTTAATTGCATTACAACTTCAAACAAAATCTTTCAGAACGTTGACTCCGAAATCACAATCCGAAGACAATATTCACTTGATCGATTATATTTGCTTTAGCCTCATATTTATAACAGTTTGAGAACAGAGCATTGCAAAAAACAGAAGAATCATTAAGCCTAACTGAGACATCGCCTTTATTCTTGTGACTTTCTGAACTTTCTTTTTTGTTGTCGCAAAAATGAAATATATAATGATTTTTTTGCACAATGATATTCTTGGAAGACATCGAGATAAGTCACCAAAATCTCATTTTAATTTTAACAAAACATTAAGTTAAAAATTCGGAGATGCTTTTTTAATCATCTACATCTCTAGAAGAAAATTTTTGCTAAATTTTATAACTTTTACTGTTTAACCCTTTATTTAACGAATTATTTTCCCATCAATTTTTCAAATTTATTTTTCTATCGTTAGTCAAGTTATGGCACAAAATAAACCCAGGGGGAATAAAAAGAATTTTTTTAATTAATGAAATTAATTTAATTAATTAAATTATTTATAAAAGATTTTTATGCTATCTTTGGTTGATATTTACTGGTTTCTATTAGAAATACGTTTTCGAACTCTTTAAAATTCTGTTAGAAAAAATAGCTATATTGCAAAGATATCCATCGGATTTAAATAGTACTTTAAAGTACCTTCAGTAAATAAAGGGTTAAAGACCTGTCTTGCGAAGCATTTTTAATGATATTATTTGGGCATGTCACAAACACTTCACAATTACATTACTTTATATTGGTAGCTTAGCAACATTATCATATTAAGATGGTGGTAGAAATATGTAATTTTACTTTACTGATAATTTAGAAATAGAGCTGTAAAGGGAGGTATTGTACATTTTTAAAGGATTCTGAATAGAAATCCAAACCAATGATGACAAACAGTCATAATCGTGCGACTTGGTAATGGCCTTAGCATTTTTATAATATACTTCATCAATCTGAGCAATAATGAGAGCTGGAAAAATTCTAAAAGTGCTTATTATTTGAAAAACTATTAATTAGTTTTAGTATCGAAATATATTGATAACAACCAAACTCATAGAAATTAAAAAAAAATAATGCAAAAATAATTCATGATTTTACCGTGAAATACAATATTTTTAAATTTTCTTTTGATTTTAGTTGGTTTACACCTTATCAGTTTTCTTCTTATTCCATATATGCAACGATTTATCGAATTTTGGTAGCGATAAACTAAAAGTGAACCATTAATAATGATTTATTAAAATTTCTTCGAATATACAGATACGTCAAATATTCACTGGATTTCCATTTGAATCAAAATACGAAAACATTCCCAAAATAGAAGGTACCATCTTATTAGATTGTAAAGAAAATGAAACAGTTAAATGGTTAAAGGCTTTTGAGGAATAAACCATAATGTGCCAAGAACTGCAAATAAATTATATCATTAGATTAGTTTTAGTCTCGATTCAAACAGTAATGGTTTTTCACAATACTAATTTTACCAACCTTAAAATATTAGTAAAAAAATAAGATTAAATAAATGGATAATATTTTATCATATATCTAATACTATAATACGAGGAATGGTTGTCAAGTCGAAAATCGCC
>JAPMOQ010043853.1:2249854-2274446 GCA_026543055.1 Argiope trifasciata | reverse complement strand
CGAAAATCGCCCCAGAATTAATAAACTCCGGTAAACTTGGGGGTCTGAGGTTTTTGGCCACGAGGAATCGATTGGCGCCGGTTTTGAAGCGCTACGGTCGAGCAGTTCGGAGTTACAGATAGGATATTTTCAAACTTTATTAGTTCGCCATAATGGCTACTTAAATTTTCAAGTGGTAACGTGCTGCCATCTATAGCCAATATGGCGAACTAATAAAGTTTTATGTTTATGCTGTTATAGGTTTATAATATGTTTCTTATGTATGTATATATGTTTGGTTTTTCTAAATAAATTTGTCAAAAATATTGAACTTCAACACACTTCAATCTTTACCTTTACCTTTGTATAGAATAGTTCCCTTTCCCAACTCTAACTTTGTTTGAAAAGTTTACAATGGTGCACTTTAACCGGTTATCTTTTCACCAATGGTTTCACAAATTTTCTTATGGCATGTATTGTTTTGATAAATCACAATTGAAAATTTAAATCTTCGAGTTAGCTTCGATACCTGTTTTCTCCGAGCGGAGCTCGGTCACCCGCTGGTTATTTAAATATGTTGATTTATAGCAATAATAATTGTACACGACAACACATGAAAAAAGGTCCCAATGACAAATACTGCGTTGAAGAACTATAAATATATTCCCTCTTTAAACTTCTTTGCTTGTACAAGTTTTAGGACAGGGATACAAAAGAAAAGAGCAAGTTGAAAGATTGAGAGATCATTATTCCCATTTCTTTCTTTGCTAAACCATTACAAAAGAGCAGAGTATAAATGCAGCAATCTACTTTCTGACTTGTTAACTATTCTTTCGTATGAAACAAAAGTAGAACAGAGCCTGTGTTAGTTATGATCATTAGAACTGGAATTCATTATGTTATGAGAGGATAACAAATTTTTCTATTTTTGTATTTTATATAGATAGGATATGATAGTATTTTAAGTATTTAAAAGAATTCAGAACTAAATATTTCTGCTTTAAATCTAAATCTAAATGAGGTAGAATTTAAAAAAGAGAGGAACAGTGGAAATTCAAGTTAAGTGTATGTTTAATATTAATAAAAGATATTTGTGTGCTTCTGTGTTTCTTGATCCAATGCAGACCATTCAACCTGTAGCTACAAAATTTTGCATACATACGCTTTGGATGGTGGGAATATGCACCTCAGACTAAGGTGTCTGAAATTTCAATTAAAATCTTTATTAATTAAAAATTAATCATAATTTTTGGTATTTTCCCATAATTATTTTGGGAAATATGACTGTTGGGAAGTTACACCGTTTGAAAATATAAAAAAATGCCTTTCTAATGTTACCAATTTAGTAGTCGTATAATTTTTTGCTTAATTTTGATAATTGTTTAAAATATATATATACATATTTTGTCTAATTTCTAACAATGAATTACATCGTTTCCATGAATTCAATTGTTTTATCAAAGATGAGAACGTTTGTTTCTTTAGCTGCTGTTGAATATTAACGAATAACAATTTTATTTAATATCTGTGATATATTAAGCCACCAAAAAGCAAATAAAGTTATAATACATTGAAATTTAAAAGATAAATGAGGAAATTTTATAAGATAAATGAGGTAGTATAAAACAACAGAGAGGAACAAGTGAAATTCACATTATTCATTTACATTTTAAATAGCTCCATGATGTCATGGGACATGTTTCCCTTTAAAATTTCTATGTATAAAGTGAGAGTTGCATATATAAGGCAATAAAAATAATGCCTCAAAATTTCACGGTACCATAAATATGAAGTTATGACCAATATATTTAACTTGAATTAAGGATCCAATATTCATGATGAATAAGCTTATCACCAAAAACGCCTAGTACTTAACAATATTAATATAACAATAGAATAAAAAACTGTTACTAATTTCACTCCCGTCGGGCTCCTTTATTTGTGTAGTGGGTGTGTATGGTCTGAGATAGCATAATCAGCAGTTCTTTAGTAGAAAAACACAGTGACGACGTTTATTTACACGAAGACAAGACAACAAAAATATTACACTTGCATACAGACAAGACGAATATACAAGAAAGCAAACAACAGCAGGCAGTAGCCCATAATAACAAGAGTAATCCACACGTAGAAATCCGTAGTGATAACATTCACAGCACACAAAGCGTCCAGACAGGATTCAGCAGGAGAGGAGATCCTCAGAGTTTTGCTCTGTTGTCTCTCCAGACTGCTGAAACCTCTCCTGTCTCTTCTTTGCCAACTCACCATTTCAATTCGCATCTTCTTCTCAGTTCAGTACTGCTCACTGGGTCTCCACCATTGACCACCCAGTTTGAAAGTGCCGGTCTTTTAAAATACTCGGGAGGTGGAGCTGGAGCCTTCTGGACCCATCAGGGCGTATCTGGACGTATCTCAGTTCCTATCGGACGGATCAAAAAATTCTCTATGTTTCAGGTGTTATTCATTTTGTCACCAAACTTACCAAATTCTTCTCGAAGTCACCAAATGATTGCTATGCTCTGGGATCTCTGATGTGACACCTGGGCAACGTCCAAAACAGATGACTGTAAATCAGTCTTTCTTTCAATGAAATTATTTGTGCAGGAAATCAAAATTATAATTTCGCAACAATAAAAAAAGACGCCGTCCAACTTTTAAGGAAATGAATCTTTAAGAAAAATATAATAAAATTATAAAGTGAAGGAACTCAGATAAACAAATGGGAATGGTTTAACTGAAATTTTCTGTCTTACTTCTTAGATGTTACCCTCTGGGGCAGCCAAAATTTGTGTATTTTGAGTAAGGCTGTAGACACTAAGAATGATACAATTTATATATTTTTTAGTTCCGTGTATGCGTACTTTGGAAATTTTATATAAGGAAAGAAGGAAAGAGGGCGCCCTTTTGTCGAAAGATTGAAATATAATTTTATGGCGAACTGCAATTTTAATCCTCTAACTGCTCAATTTGTAGACGGAGATCACCTCAGAATTTTTTTTCCTATTTTAAAACTATATATATTGGATGACTGAAAAATGCATTTTTCTTTCTAGAAAATATTTTTTGAATAGATAACTTTGTAAGTTTATTGAATCACGATCAGAGTTATTATTATTTGAGGTGCAGTGTGAAAATTCTTCATCACTATTAATATCGCTATCAAAACTAAAATCACTTTCAGAATCTGATAAATAATCAGGGATATACACTCTGGCAATTGCTGAACGCTTTGTAACAGCCATTTCTGTAAGAAAAAACCGGTAGAAAGTGAAGTTGGAGTGGTGATACCATGTGCCTTCAAATGCTGCAATTTAGTGGACCACTAACGAAATCTGTTGGTCGAAACCTAAACTAAACATCTAATACTGTATATAATTTATTTCAAGGGTTAAATGGCGAAAAATGTTTGTCTACGCTCCTTAATAAAGGAAGGAAAACACCCGGGATGAGCAGATTTTGCTATATTTGAGTTTCCCGTTGAAATCGCGGGATGATCAGCCAGAGGGTTATCAACAACCTCATATATTTCAGTGATATAAAACATTGCTCTTTGGAATTATAGTGTTCGCAAGCATGAAGATGTACAAACAGACCGATAATCTACCACTTAACAGATCTGGTTCAAAAAATTAAAAAGTCTTCTATTTTAGAATCTAAACTTGTATACCAAATTTTATTTAATGTGTTTTATTATAATTTGTAATAATAGTGTTTCTCATAAAACTATAGCAAACAATATATAGATATATTTTAATTAAATTAATTTCATTCAAAATTAAATAGAATTCTACAAATACAATGTGAAGGTAATATAATATATTTCAACTGTTTAACACAAGCCATTATTAGGCCTTTGTGTTTATAGAAAGAATAACAGATCAAGTCATGCATAATTCAAAAGGGTGCTCTTTTGTGTTCAGTAAAGACTCAAACATGGATATTCATCAAAGTCTTGAACTCAAATTGTTTGACAGTTTCAATATCTTTTTCTTAAATTACTACTTAAATGAGAAATTGAAAAAGGTATTATTTCTTGTAAAGAAATATTTAAAATTCACTTATTTTGCAAATACTGTAAATTCATATGTACTGTAAACATATTCTTGCTAGAGCGGTGTTCTTAAAGAAATGTTTAGACATTATTGGCAAAAGAAGGCATAACTGATTTCAAACTAAAGTGATAAAAAAAAATTTCAAAAAGGATGCCCAAGTTTGGTTAAATAATTCAAGGATTTCGAAAAATGATGCATTTAAAAGATTATTTGATATACACTAATAGAAAAAAAATCCCAACACCAAGAAAAAATATTGTATAGTAATGAAATTTTAGGAATACATTTGTCTAGGTAACATATTTAATTGATTAAAGTTTCAAGATCACAGGTAGAGCCATTTCAAATGTGAAATGTTGGTACATTAGTAACCGGTGTAACCGCCAGAATTTTGAATGCAAGCATGTAAACGTGCATCAGTTTGTGCGATGGAGTTTCATGCCTGTTACACTTGGGCGGTCAATGCAAGGACGGTTAATGCTGGTTATAGATGACAATGGAGTTGTCGTCCAAGGATGTCCCATACGTGCTCGATTCGAGAAAGATCTGGTGATCTAGCAAGCCAAGGAAACATGTCGACACTCTGTAGAGCATGTTGGGTTAAAACAGCGGTATGAGGGCGAGCGTTATACTGTTGGAAAACACCCCCTTGAATGCTGTTCATGAATGGCAGCACAACAGGTTGTATCACTAGACTGACGTACAAATTTGCAGTCAAGGTGCATGGGATAACCACGAGAGTGCTCCTGCTGTCATACGAAATTGCTCCCCAAACCATAACTCCAGGAGTAGGCCCTATGTGTCTAGGCCGCAGACAGGTCACTAGCAGGCGTTCACCTGGCCTCCTTCTAACCAGCAAATGGCTATCACTGCGACCAAGGCAGAACCGGCTTTCATCAGCAAACACAACAGATCTCCACCCCGTCTTGCAGTGAGCTCTAGCTTGACACCACTCACGTCGCAAACGGCATTGGTTTGGAGTCAGTGGAATGCACTGTGCATGGCGCCTGGCTCAGATCTGTCCTTGAAGTATCCGATTTGTAACAGTTCGTTGTGTCACTGTGGTGCCAACTGCAGCTCGAATTTCAGCTGCAGACGCAGTACGATTAGCCACAGCCATACGCCGAATACGACGGTCTTTCCTCTCAGTAGTACCACGTGGCAGCCCGAAACCTGGTCTTCTTGAGGCAGTACCTTCCTTTGACCACTGCCGCCAATATTCATGCACAGTGGACACATTCCTGCCAAGTGTTTCAGCATTATCGCGGAAAGAAAACCCACCTTCTCGTAGCCCTACAACACGACCTCGTTCAAACTCAATGAGCTTTTGATAATGGCTTTTTCTTCTTCTCAGAGGCATCCTTTACTAACATTAATTCACTACATCAAATCTCAACTGTAAATAACGATCACGAACCTTACAGCGCTTATTTAAAGCAAACCTCATTTGCATGTTCATAGTGTCGCTACTAGCGCCACACTTACGCTCGTAGCTCGAAATTTGAATCGACGTCATCTTTCAGATGTATAAATACGCCTACCAAATTTCGTTTATCTAGCACAGCTCCTTTCTAGTGTTGGGATTTTTTTTCCATCAGTGTATTCAGCTATTTGTCATACTTATGGAAATTTTAATATTAGTTTAAAAATGCCTAAATATTGAAATAAAATACTTGATCTTTAGATGAAATATTTGATCAAATCTTAATAAAAAATGGAAATTCGAAAATTGAAATCTAATAGAACTTTCATTGTCTGATTTTAAAAAATGCAATGGAAATACACTTTTATACGAAACATATATTATTTATTTTTATTTCATCTGAACATTTTACTTATTACCTTGGTAGTAAGAGATATACAAATTTAGTTTTCGAAATTACATGTCTTAATGATGTGTACGTTTCTTAATTATAGAATATTATAGAATCGGGTATTGTAGTTGAGTATCTTATTATCCATTAGTTAGTATGTCTTACTTCCCCAAATTATGTTCTAATTCAAGAGAACTATCAAGTTGCCAAACAGAAAAAAAGCTATTCGGGGCATTCTAGTTCCGCCTTGCCGTAAATAAGTTTTCGATTATCTCTCATGTCTTCAGTCAATTTTCACAGAAAGAAATTTGAGCTGACCGCCTTTCAGAAAATACGACACTAATTTGATAATATAGAAATATTTAAGGAAAAGCTATTGAGTTTTCTGGACTGATGGCGACTCATGTTTCAAGAACTACAAAGTGCAATAAATAAGACCAAGTAAAAGGATAGTGGTATTTTATGGAATAATCTGGGATGCCTCGAGAATTCCGCAAATATTACTGATTGTAATTAGTTTTGTATGAAGAGCATATTTGTCTTTTCATCTTGGATTTATGATTAGAAGCACAGCGTATGAATCGTATTTCTGATACTTCATGTCTTAACTTACTACAGAGAATATTTTTTTGGAAAAATTGCCTGTAAGTCAAAGTCATAAAATGAATATACATAGTATTAGTTATAACCATGGTAACGAATTGATGATTTAATAAAGGAATAGACAGGGAAAAATGATGTGAATTGCTCTTTGTTTGATGAAGAGGGCATCTTTCATATTGGAAATATTGGATATAAGGTAAAATGCTGTTATTTTTACGATTCGGATTTCCGTAAATAAATAGTTTTTGACTTTTATTGTTAAGATCCATTTAAAAATACAATTATGATATATTATAACTATAAATTATATGCACATTCAGGTTAAATCTATAACTGCAATTTCAAGTAAAGAATAATTATGAATGATGTTTTAAATTATTTGTGCAGCTATCTGTGAGTAACTTTCAAATAAATTTATAGCAAGTAAAATGGCAGAAAAATATTTCTTTGTAAGATAAATTGTAATTTAGTTCAATGTTTTCAAAATACAAAAAGGATATAATATTAGTTTAGATTTCTAAATTAAAATTCTTAATAAGGTGAGAAAATTGTTTGTTGCCTTTGGAAGCTAGTATTTGTAAATATATGAAATTTTTAGGGACGTATCTAAATGAAACATGTCGACGTAATTATATCAAACCCATTAAAAGAAGCCACACTTATACCGCAAAAGATATTCGGATGTAATAACTAGAAACCGTGGGTGGATATGTTTTTTATCTATAATTCAAGTTTTGTGCGTTGCATATACAGTAAAAATTTTTGATCAAAAGATATTCTTAATTTCAGATCAATTTGCCATAAAACTAGTTATTATTAAATTTTACTGATGACATTTCGATTTTATAGCGATGACATCGAAAATTATAAAAATTTTTTAAAATTTATTTAGTTTAGTTGCATTTAAGTTCCGTTTCAAAAGCAACGTTAAGGCTATCTTGGGTTTTAGTTTTGTATAGTTTATTGGTGCAAGAGCCACATCTGGCCATCCTGCGCCAATCATATGGTATTATTAGAATAAGTTTAAAATGACATTTATTTTTTGAAGTACATATGTGTGCCTAGAATGGGACAAAAAAATTCTAAAAACATGTTTAATTTCAAATTATAATTAAAAATATTATGCATCAACCGAATTTAAAACTCAAATGCAAAGTAGAAACAAATTGGTTAAATCCAAAGTAGTAAACAATGCTAAATACAAGTATAAAAACCAATCTCTCTTAAGAATTTAAAAATACTTGGGAGGTGTGTCTTGTGGTGGCTATCTTGAGATGGAACTCATAATGGTGAACCCCGGTCAGATGGCGACGATGACACCTGAGTTACCCCCTCTACCCTCCAAGTTTCACACCATATCAGTGGAAGAGAGTTTGGCGTTTGGCACCGACAAATTTAACGAGCACCAGACCCGTTTACACCACGGAGTTTAGGTCGAATCGGGTTTCGAACCAGAACCCTTACCAACAGGCCATCGCGACCAGATTAAACTCTAAATAAATTCCAATGAAGTAAATTTGGTGTAAGAAATGTGGAGTAGTGAACATGTAGAAATGCATTTTAATGTGTAAATAGTCAGAGAAATGTGATAGTAAAAATGACATAATATGCCTTTGAAACTTCACAAAATTTTTATTTTTAGAATATAAGAAAGGAAACAACAAGTTGTCTAAGAATTTGGATAGGAAGGCTTCTCAATGTTTTTGCAAACTATACAAATTTTAATCTGCATGTATTTCATTTTGAAATGTAATTTCTTACATCAACGTCTAAATCGATATAAAGAACATTTCAAAAATATCCGAAACAACTTGATATGATAAATGCATCTACTTACCCAAAAGAAATGTGTAACGTTATATGATAATATGCAATGCAATACAGATTTCAATGCAGAATTGAAAAATTTACATTTTTTAGTTACGATATGAAAGTTCCATTTCTTTCATTTTCCAGGCCATTTTTATACCATGAGATAAAAAAAAACAGATTTAAAAAAAATCAAAACAGCAATGTTCTTCATTTCGTTTACATAATTTTTCACTCTCTTGAAATCGTTATTTTTTTTTTTTTTTGAAAACAAACTATTACATGCCAGTGAATCAATGTAAAATGTCTTTCAACAAAGTTTTTTTATTACACACAATTTTGAGAGCAAGTTAGTTTTTGGTGAGATTCTAAATCGCTGTAAACGAAAAATATTTTCCCCAAAAATTTTAGATGTGGTTATTTATATTTTTTGAATTTTACTTTGGTAATGGCGTTTTGAAAATAACCCAAAGGAAAATATTTCCAAATAGTTTTTAACCCATGAAAATGCTTAACAGTTTAATAAATAGATGGAAAGTTCTTCAACTATCAAAATATTTGACCTTGTATTTTAACTGCTCTCTTCGTTTTTGTCTTTCCTGAGAGAAAATATGAAGCATTTGATTTATTTTTGTGAATAAATACGACCACGCCAAGACTGAGAAAACTAGATAAATGGAATTAGATACCCCGTATTAAGACTGTATTAATTTTTAAACTGTAATTAAATTTTAAAAAGAAATCTGTTCATATATAATTTAATATTTGTCTATCAATGCGCATGTAAACATGATAATTTAAAAATTTGCCAAGTATTTCCTTTTAAAAATGCTAAGCATATATGATTTATCATTAGCAGATTTTCAACACGAATACAGTATTGCGTGCCATTTTATTGTCTACAATCTCTTACTCGTGTGAATTTACACAATATAATTTATAAACATAAAGGTTAAGATAAGTGAAATGCAATAATGTTGACTTTAAAATTACATTAGTATGGCATCAAAATTGACGATGAATGTCAAATTTTATATAAAGTCAGTTAAATGTAAGAAACTCAAAATGCAAATTCAAGTTTTAATATGCATACTTTGAAATGCAGTTGACACCATAGTCTATATGAATACAAAAGGTGAAGCGGTGACTGCTCTTGATTAAAACTTTATTGGTATGTTAATGTAAAAATTTTGAGCAAGAGTTTATAAAAACCCCAAAAAGTATTTTGTAAAAATATGTCGATATGAAATAATAAAACAGATTAAAAAACCAACTTACCTTTTGCCGGAAACTATATGTAAAACATCTTTATGCATGTAAAGCATATTTAAAAAAACATTTGATTATTTTAAAAAAATATATTATTAAAAATTTTAAGAAAATAGCTAAAATTTTTAGCTCTTATCAAGATTTCTTAGTTCAAGACATTGTAAGTGCAATACAAAAAATATTGGAAAACTGCAAACTTAAAAGAGGATGAGAAAGTATTAGGGGCTTGTGTAGATTTTAGAAAAGAATTCGCTTCCTCAGGGTTTTGCAAAGTGGATGTTACACTTTTCGGTTTTTAGTTTATGAACATTAATAGGCATTCAAAAGTGCAAATTGACATATGGAAAGAATCTGCATTTTAGAGGCCAAATTTGTCTTTCAAATTTTATTTCTCTATACAATATGTAATTTTTGAGTTCGCGTGTTCTTAAACAGCCAGAAAAAAAACTTCATCTGTAGGGACTCCGTTAAAAATTCTAACTAGATATCAACAAATTCAGTCTGAAATCCATATATCAAACTTCATCTTTTTAGCTCCATGTCTTTTTTTTTAGTTATAGTGTTATCAGACAGACAAGTTGACATAATGCCAAAAATGTGTTTTTTGAACACAGGAAAGTTAGATATTTGAAGATTCATTAAATTCTCAAGTTCCAATTTTTTGACCAACATTATACATTCTCTATACTTTGTATATAGAAAGGTAAAAATGCAATGAATTTAAATTATAATTTCATCAATTATAATATTAAAACCGAGAAAAAAGAAATGACATATTTTGTAGATATTTAATTACGTAATCAAATATTGCAAAGGCAGCGTGGTTGGTCAGAGAAATTAATGTTTGTTCCTTAACTATAGAAAACAAAGATATATCAATTATTTCTTTGCACGAGAATCATAGCCCTAATTATTCTCATTTACAGCTAATTTTTGAAGGAAAAATTAGCCCTGACTATATGATGGAAGATAATTACAGGATTCCTTCTCAAAACTTTTTTCCTGGAAACTTTCAATTCTTGAAAGACACGAATTCCAAATATTTATCATATTTGCACAATCAACTCTCTATAAAGTTAGAAATTGCTTCATTTCCCGAAAATTTATGACGGCATGTCTAAGAAATGGGGCTAGAAAGTGAATAAATCATGACTTCAATACATTATTAAACTCGAGAAAACATTCTGTCAATTTTGAAGAAAAATTATACATGGAGGTGGAAGATATAAACAGAGCTTTCTCTATTGGAACCATAAATTTACGATCACACTTTTGACTTATTGGAGTGCTTCAGATTAAGTTCATTTTCTTTTGCATACGAAGTTGTCTAATTTCTCAGTTAAGAAGTATGAAATTTAAAAATAGCTCACAATTTTAAGTTTGTTTTATTTTATATTGAAAATAATGATATTTAATAGTTATTAATTATAACTCAGTATACAGGCTGTCTAGTCTAAATAATTGTTATATATATTATTATTATTAAACTATCAGAGATATGTGGCTAGAAAAATATTTTAATTGACTTAAAGAATGAGGTTTTATGTTCTATGAATCCTTAAATGTCCTTATAAAGTTACATTAACTGAATAATGAATTAATAAAAATTCCTATTATCGTAATAGTTGTCCTATTAGTCAGTTTTCAGTAAAATAATTTCATACTCCTGTATATACCGAACTTTTGTAATTCTGACCAATAAAAAAGTTCTACTTTTTAAAACTAAAAGATAATAAAGCTCTGAATAATAAATATCATTGCTTTTCTTTTCAATTAAGAGGCCATCGTCGATTGACAGATCTCTGCTTTTGAAGACCATTGAAATTGCACAAAATTGCATAAAATAGTACGATTCAGAGATCCATAGAATTATTAAATTTTAAAAAATCTTTAGTGTGTAAATAAAATATTGCTAAACATGACTAATAGGACCATGAGAGAGTATTAACACAAATATTATTTTCTCAACAACAAATTTATTAAAAGATGCAGCATAGAATACACATTTTATGGTTTTTCACTTCATTTGATACTTATACCTATTCGGATACCAGTGGGTATTTCTGATGGATTATAAATGAGCTATTGGGGATTTTAAAATAGACACAATATATAGTGTTTGTCAGAGAACATGTACAGTTTTAAATTTTATAATGTAAGAATCACTTTTTTGCTAACTCCGATGAACAATAAAAATACAAGCAATCATAAGAAACAAAGGAAAATATTAAGACAATCTATAAAGAAACACGATTGCTTTATTTACAAAATAGGTATGAAGAATAAGCATAAATCATACCGACTGAAAAGATTTTCAGTTCTCTTTATCAAAACCGTTGTCATCATCAATGCGACAGGATTTTAATTAAAAAAACTCCTGAGTAATCAGGATGTTTGATTTATGATCAAATTATGGTGATGGTATATCTAAACCTCACCTTTTGAGTAGGGATATCTACCTTCCAAGCTCACAAATTTGTCCAATTTATAGGCTAGCTGGTTACTTTGGTTTCTAGCATTTTTTCGAAACTTTAATCAATTCGTTGAACAAGATCATCTAAAGCGATAGCCTCACTTTCTTGTACTATTACTGCCTTGTGATGTTTGAGATACTTGAAGCCGAGATATTTTCCTCTCCTACCTGAATTTTAAAACTGATTGGAAGATCAAAGATTCCGAACTAATAAGGGAACTTCAAAGAAATCTTATAGCCCAAGTTACATATCTCGTGGCAAAGTTTTTGGAAGATGTGTTTGGAATTTTGGTTCACAAATATGAAAAGTGTTTGAAATTTCAAGGTGAATTTGCTGAAAAGTAACCATGTATGTAGATAATCTTTGGTTATAAATTCATTTTATTTTGTGATCTTGTCTCTTTTTTATAATTAAGTAAATTTGCAAAAAAGACCTTCCTTGTAATTTTATACAGAAGATTGAAAATTTTTTGTAAACTTTGACATAATTTTAAAAATTTAAATGCCTTAACCCTTACTGGGAAGGTAAAAATCAAATTCTTATCAAAATTATTATTTTATCGATAAAAATTTTTAACGCCCTGTCATATGTACGATTTTTGTTGTAAATATCTTTTTTTTCTCATTAGATAATTTTTTTTTCTCTTAAGGCATACAGCGGCAAATTAAGTTATTAGTGCATAGAATTTTCTTAAAAATAGAATGCAACAAATTTTTCTGAAATAGAATACTGATTTTAAGTAAACAATATTTTAGTTGCCGATGGAATTGGAGAGCAGAATTAAATGTAGAAGGCTTACACTCGATCATAAAAAAAGATGTGGTTTCATTGTTCATTACTTTCATTGTTAGAACTGTTCACTATTTGTATAGTTCGAGACTTGATCTTCTAGATTAGTTTTAATGGCATCTCAAAGTAAAATAATATATATTTTATTCTTCTTCTCTAGAATTTCGAATTTTATAGTAAAACCAATCAAATGATAGAATTTGAAAACTTAAATTGGAGATGAAAAATAATTTAAATTTTTCATATTAATAAAATTAAAAAAATAAAAATACTATTTTAAATTGAGATTGATTTAATTGAGATTGAAATGCATTTCTTCACATAATTTCGTTCTTTATTCTATATTTGAGATTCAATTTTTTTTAAACTGATCATTGAAATCAGAAATTTAAAATGCTTTTCAAATTTAAGTAAAAGAAACTGAATGTCAAAACTGAAGTATATATATATCTCTAAAGTAAAAATTATTATTTCAAAAGTATCATTTCTCTCTGGTCATAAATTTCCTCAAAACTGGGTATTTTTACAAAGATTAAAAATGATTAAATCTGAAAATGATCCATTTATTTTATAATTGCGAAAATGATTAAATTTTTTATATTTTTGAAAATGATTAACATTTTAATGATTACTAAAATGATTGAATCTTTTATAATTCAAAAGAAATGTAAATAGAGTTCTGCAAATTTTACTAAAATAAATGTTTGGAAGAGTATTTTTTAGCAAATTATTAAAAATAAAATGAAATTAAATAATGTATACATCCTCAATAACATATTTATAATTACGAAGGAAATATTAAGTCAGATTTGCAAAGTTTACTAAAACAAATGCTTGAAAGAGTGTTTTTTTAGAAAATTATTAAAAATAAAATGAAAGTAAATTATGTATACTAACTCAATAACATATTTAACGAGCAAAAAAAAGTTTTCTCGGTATTTTCTATCTATCACAATGGTTTTCTCAGGATGAAAAATATATTGAATGCCAAACTGAGATACAACAACCTATTTATTTAGAATAATAAAATCTGTTTCCCATATTTAACCAAAGCAAATTTGAAACATTTTGTTTCCATTAAACTGTCAACATAAATAAAATGTAATGGTAATTATTATGGAATTTGTTTTCCTATCTTCAGTGAAATCATAGTTAGAAGACGCGCCCTCTGTAATAATCATACATATTTCAACCACAATTCTTTGAAAGTTTGAAAATTGTAGTAAGATTTTATCCTGATCTAATTTTTCTAGCGTTGTTCCAGGAAAGGAATTTTTATTCGTATGAGACATGGAAATTGAAAATAATGCTTTACCAAGGATCTTTTTTAGACAAATACGAACGTCATTTAAGTATTCATTTTCGAAACAATTTTAGCCATTATGCTTAAAAATATATATTCGAAGACGTTCTTGCTTAAAAGTATTTTCTTATGTCCGATGACACTAAAGGACAACTTAATGGTTTTGAAAAGCGTGGTAAGCAGAGATAAAAAACAATATCAATAATCATACGGTTAAACGGAATATTTGGTTTTTCATATTTTTCTTTATACTTATGATGCGAGCTCTAGAATTTTCAAAAAGATGTAGTATTCTTACGTAAACTCTCTTCAGTTGTTTTTATAGGCATAAAGGATAAAAAATATTCTTTCTGTTTACGAAAAGCATATAATTTAATTTTTTGCTTTAGTTCTTGATTTCTTTTTTATTCAACGGTCATTAGAATATATCTGAATCAATCATCGCTTTCGTCAATAATCAATCATTTACTCATTATACAAGGTGAGTCTAAAATCATAGGACAAGCTTTGAGAGGTAGTAGAGTTCACTATTACAAGCAATCATTGTATAAGAATATAGGACCGGAAGTGACGAGTTACACAAGCACAAAAAATTACATATGAAATAAAAAACATCGTTCATTTATTGTGTCATCGATAAATGATTTTTTTATAGCAATGTTTATGAAAAATGCTCACTGTTACGACTACTGACAGTAATGCAAGCTTGGTAGCATAGGTGGAGTGATTGAGGAACAGATTTTCATATCTCGGGTGTTTCACGTACTCATACAGCCGTGCAGGATAGTCGAGAGACGAATTCTTTAATGGAGTCAGTTGGAGTCTCGTAAATGAGATCTTTTAAATACCCATGTAGGAAAAAATCGAAACTCGATAAATCTGACGATCGTGGTAGTCATCGGACTGACCCACCAAGCCCAATCCAGCTGCCCCTAAATGTAGCATCCAGCTATTTTCAGCAACGGTTTTAACATTTTCTGTACTGCTAATGAACATTTTATGGTTCCGTTAATGTGTTACTTTTTGATTGCACCTCAACGCGTCACTTCCAATCATATATTCCTGTACAATAATTGTGTGTTACAGTGAGTTCTACCAACCCTAAATATTTTTCCTATGATTTTAGACTCGCCCTGTATTATCAGATATTCATCTGTATCAGATATTCATAAGATTCATTCATACTGCTATCTCAGCTTGATAACATAGGAGGGTTTGATTGTTTTTATGCACTCTATTTCAGTCTCTTTGTCCTAAAGACTCCAAATTCGGCCCACATACATACACATACGTGCACGCAAGCATACACAATCGCATTCAAGCACGCACACACACACAAACACAGTTTGAAATGTGAAAATATACTGGAGGATTTTTATAAAAATTTTATAAATTAAAAATTAAGCAATATTTTTGTGTCGGTATACAAAAATTCAAAAAATTATTATTATACCAAAATATATGTGTAATTTAAAAATTCAATTTTTTTTTTATTTTAATAAATATTTTTTAACAAGTTATCCATTTTAAGTTTTAGGAATGATAATAAAAATGTCAAAAATTACGTAAAATTATTGCTTTTACATTAAAGTAATGTTCAAGTAAAGATACAAAGAGTGAAAATGTAAAGTACAAATTAACAGTAATTTCATGAATAATGATTTTGAAAATTCTATGAAGCTTGCTTTTGGACGAAACATCAAGGCGATAAAATATAACATAAAATATTGTAAACTGATTTAAAAGTATAAATGTAAAAAGTGTAAAATACACTTGCAGTAATTTCATGAGTAATGACGTTGAATACTATTTTAAGCTAATTTGAGGATAAAATATTAAAAGGCTAATTTTTTTTTGGAAAAAAACCTTATGATTTCTTTTTATGTTATGATTTTTGGCGATTAATTATTCACCTAGAATTAATACAACAATGAAAAATATTAAGAATGAAATATTAAAATATATTTAAGATAATTGATGAGGAATTTTGGAATATATTTAATCATTAAAATAATTCCTCAAGGGTACTCGGCACTCGTTATTGCATTTAACAAAGATACAATTTTTAAACCAAATTTTCGAGACGCTTCTTTTATACACTATATTCCTTTTATACGCTTCTTTTATGGTTCTTTAATCTATTTCATGATAAAGATTTTACTTCATTAACTATTTGCTTATCACTTGCAATAGAAATATTTTATCTGTAACATTCATGAAAGTTTGATTTCAATCACGAAGAAATTAATTACTACAAGCAAGCTATTTCTGCTATTAACAAACTTGTCATGTTGAAGTAATTTTTTTTTTAAAGAAAATGTTTCATCGGGTAGGAGTTAAAATATAATGAATCAGATGTTAAGTAAATACAGTATCAAAGCTTTGTTGCTTTTTCAGAATCAAATATTACTTAATTATGCTTATGCTTAGATGCTGTACCACCCTTTTGAAGCAATGTAGGATTTATTACTTTTGTATTTTCATGTTTCCTATTACTTTGATTAATTTTACATGAAATATTGTTACAATATATAAATAAATATGTGCAAAACTTTGCAAGAGCAATGAGACTCTGTCAGTATTATTAAGTATTAACGAACTAATACTAAGAATAATTTATAATTAAATTTATTAATATTTTATTAAGACTTAGGATTAACTATTCTTTAGTATCTGTAACAAGTATGGTATTAGTTTTCTCATAGTTGTTTTATCTTTTCGTGAAATATAAGATAATATCATTTAATCTAATTGGTTTTTTTACTTTAAATATGTCTATATTCAATTTATTGTTATTTTTCTTAAAAAAAAGAAGTAGCCTTTCTTTATAAAAATAAAATAAATATTTCATTTTGCAAAATTAATCCTTTTTCTTTAGAGAATTGTAGAAACAGGAAACTTAGAATTCTATCATTTTCTAGTATCGTTGTTTGCTGATTTTATGCTATCTATGAATTCATAACAAATATCTAAAGAAAAGCTATATTTGGAAGATATTTATTTAAAAAATCCTCAAGTTATTTCTGAAATCTTGATTATGATATCTGGGCTGAAATGACAGTCATTCCGATTCTCTAAGACTCACTTCATGAGAAAAAGAAACACTTTAATTCAGATAATTATTTCTGGTGATTCTATTAGTTAAGGATATATCGACATGTACCTAGGATACTCGCAAGAATATTTGAATGTTGCAGAACGAATTGTTTGTGTATTCATTTATAATGAAGTTTTTCATACTTTTAAAATTGAAAGCTAATTTTCTATAGCTGAAACTTACTAGATTAGATTGATCATCGAGGCATTGAATTTTTTCAGAGAATTAACAGCATATGTTCTTCTAAAAAGATTTCATAGATCAACATTTTTTGTGTGTGAATGGCAACAAAAAAATCACTATTAATTATTAGATATAATATTGTTGAAAAAATATAAATCCAAAGCCCCTCTGAAATAATGCAACAGCCTTGTTGAAAAAAGCGATATTTATTCAACAATTATGTAAGGACATATAGATAAAGAAAACAGTGGAGATGTAAACATAAACAACATTTATTGTAATCATCAGCACCAGCAGCAATTTAGTAAACAGCTGTAATAGCCCACAACGCTGAGAGTGAAATTCGCAGGAAGGGAGGTTTCATACAACTATTCATGACACTGAAACGTCTGCTATTCTCCTTTATCTATTAGCTTGAGCTGTATTCGACAGCAATTTTATTAAAAACTCAATGTTCGACTGTAACACTGCTTTGCTGCCCAAGATGGGATTCAGTGATCCTACAATGAGCTATTAAAAGACTCAGGATACGATTCAATACTTGATTCAATTAAACACTTGAGAATTGTTTACAGCTCAGATTTTTAGTTACCATGAAAGGAAAAGAAGGTACTAGAAAATTCTATATAATTCATTACTTAATGGTTATATCAACAAAATTTCGAATTCTTCTATTTGTAGCTGAAATCATCAAACTCGATGTTAAATCCTCAAATGGTTATCACCAAGCTTAAGAGTTAATGATCGGTAGTGATTCATTATTATTTATTAGTGATTCATTAGTGATTCATTTGCTAATGATTCATTAGTATTCATTAGTGATTCATTAGCTAATGATTCATTAGTATTCATAAGATTCATTTGTAAAAATACTTTTTTTACGATGGAATTGATTGAGCTGAGAAGCAATGCTCCAAATTCGCAGCTATATTTTTTTTTGATAATAAGCCATACTCAAAATGAATCAGTAAAAATGGGGTTTGATTAAATGGAAGAAATATGAGATACTATAACGAATGATAATGTGTATAATACAGATTTTAGACTTCTTTAAGTTATAAGATGTTAGTTTCCTGTCCCTGATCTTCCCCTTGTTAATGTTCCATTTTGCTTCTACAAGCAGAACCATTCTTTCAGCTTTACTTGCAAGTTGTATAGTTGCAATGACATCCTGAATCGTTGTTTATTACTGGTATACACGATATGCAGTAACATGAAAAGCGTATAAACAAGAATGGATTTTATGTTGAAATAAAGTAACAGTATTTAAGTTGATAATATGAATTATCAATGAAAATAATTTCAGAAAACAATGAGTTATTACGTAACATAGTATTTTTTTACAAGCATGCTGGATATGCTTTTGGTTATACTTTAAATATTAAGTTGAAAAATTGATGTAAAAAAGGATATTAAGGAAACAAATGATTTAAGACTGAATATGCACATTTTCCAAAACTTGCAAAAAATAATGTAACATCTTTTAGTTTTTTTAAACATTATGTTCTTTTACCTTCTTATACATCAAAATTTTTTTCTAAAAATAAACCCCATTCAAAATTTTTGAAGAACGTATGTAGTTCCATGGTAATTTTATCATCCACTTTAGAAATAAATGTTGAATTCTCTTTCAACATCGATCGTTCCGAGTTAATCTATTTTAAGAAGGAATGAGATTTGTTGAAAACGTTGAGAGGAATTCGTGACAAATTCATCTTCGAGGCGAATTTTGTGAAATAAATAAATACGCAGTCAACTTTAACTTTCCTATCTTCAAGAAATAAAAGTACAAAATCGTGCCAAACCGGAGATTTTTATTTCTTGGGGGGAAAAGTATTAAGAAGAAAAGATGTAAAATCAAGATTTTAGATTGGTAGAATTTTTTTCCCTCAAACACGAGCTTTCTGGAAAATGTTGAAGGATAATATTTTGGGAAATGTTTGTTATCGGTAATTGAAAAAGATTTCAAATAAAAACAAGATATTTCTATCGTTTTGAAATTAAGAAAAAATATTCAACATTTCTGTACTTAGTTATGAGTAATGAATTTAAAATTTATTTTTCAATGGCACACACATTTTAATATTTATATGAAAAATTCCTATAAATGAAAATATCAAAGTAATTCCATACATTTTACAGAAATTATTATTTAATGTGAAATATTTGCAATATTAGTTATTAATTTATACATGAACTTGTATATTATGTGCAAAGGAATCACGTTTATATGTACTTGTATGTGCAAACAGATTATTATGCTTCGGATAATTTTAGATGAATGATTTATGTGAATGTAAATTTTTGAGATTGATTTCTACTACTTTTTTTCTGTTGCAAAATTTCGGGTACAACTTGTAAGTTAAATGTTCTTTAAACGAGCATGAATATCAAATAACATTATATTGTTATGAAAATATTTACTTTAAAGAAAATCTATTTTATTCATAAACATCTATTTCTCTTTTCTTATTTTAAATAATTTGTTGCGATGCCATTTCATAGTTCTCACTCACAGATTTGTGCTTTATTGCAACTGAGTCATCACAGCCTTTTTCATAAAAGAATTTCAAGGGATATGATGAGGCAATCAGTGATTGGTCCTTCATTACGTCACTGTATGATGTCAAAGTTTGAGTACTATATAATCCGATATTAAAGACACTATGGCGTAGTTCTGTCCGTGTTTCTGTGTTAATGCTGTGCTTTAAACTCTTAAGAAATGAATATATTTTATTCCAATAATAAAGAGCATAAAAAATTTGTATAAACTGTAGGATACAGTTGTAAAATAATCCATATGTTATGATTATTAATTTATAATTCTTTTTTATCAAAATAAGAAATATCAATAAATTTAAAACTATTATATGTAACTTAATGTAAATATCAAGAATATAAAGAGGCTTTTTGATGAAATAAAAATTTAGAATTATAAATTGAAAGAGAAAAAAAAATTAATAAATTTGTCTTAATGAGACAATTTTTTCAAGTGAAATAGTAGATATTATAAATCGGTATAGTTGTGATAAAAAATTAATGAAACAGTCAATGTTGCATTTTAAAGACTAACACAACATAAAATTTGTAAAACATTTGTATCGTTTCTTTTTTAAAAATAGTTTATCTATGAGTCTTAATTTCTAAAACCTTTATTAAAATGCAAATCAATAATAAATTCAAGAATATTAAATGTAGTATAATATAAATATCAAGAATATAAAGTAGCTTCCTAATGAAATAAAAATTCAGAATTAGTAATTGAAAACGTAAAAAAGAATACGAAAAAAAAAAAAGCCTTGAATTATCACTTTCTTAAATGAAATGATAGAAATTATAAATCAATGCAAATTTTTGTAAGGGTAATGAATAAAGACCTCAACAGTACATTTTAAAGACTTACGCAACTAAAATAAAACTTGGATAAAATTTGTATTGTTTCTTTTATTTTTAAAAAATAATATATATATCTATGACTATTAATTTCTGAAATCTTATTAAAATTTAATGTATCTATAAATACGAGTTTATTAAATGTAAAACTATATAAATATCAAAAATATAAAGGAACTTTCTAATTAAATCGAAATTTGAAATTAGAAATTGAAAGCATAAAAATAGAATTGAAAATGTTTCACTGAAACAGTTTCTATAAATAAAATTTAAAAAATTATCAGTCGATGCAGTTTTTTATAAGAAAATTAAATGAAAACCTCATTAGTGTATTTTAAAGACTTACAAAATTAATGTTTAGTTTATTTGGAACATTTTTAGAATTTCGTCTCATAATAAATGGATAAGCGAGTGAAATAATAATCTTTGAAAAGAAAGTAAAAGCAATTTATTATGCAAAATACCTCAAAGATTACGCAAAAAGAAGGAAAACAAATTATGGAAATAGCGATTTTCGAATTAATAGTAAATATTAAATGACAATTTATAATTTTTGTGGTTATAATTTTTTCTCTAAAATGCAAGCTTGAAGATCCGTTTTGAAAATTAAATTGGAAGAATCTGTATAATCAAAAGTAAATAAAATTATTTAATGCAAAGTTCCCCTTTGATCTTAAGTATAGAAAAAGTTGTAAAAATTTTCTAAAGTTCGGTTCAGTGTTGCGAGCAAACGGTTCGGGAAAGAAAAAAGATCATATCTTTAACACAAACATTTATTTGAGACACGTACACACACATGACGACACAATACAAATATTTAAGTTTAACTGCTTTTAAACTTTCAAAAGGGGAATCTAAAAAGGAACTCATAGTTCCGCGAAAGTGGTGGCTGTTTTCGCCATCGAAGTCAAAAACGAAATTTCAAAGTTCTCAGGTGAGGAGTTCAATTTTTACACTGGCGAGAGCGCCATCTATCGGCTGTTAATAAATTTTCCACAAAGTGTTTGTCATTGAATTCTCTAGAACTCTTAAAACATTTTGTGAAATTTAAAGTTCCATGCTTTAAAAATGGAGCTACCGATGCAGCTCAAAATTTCTTCGATATTTTATTTCTTTAAGCAGAAAATTGCCATTTTAGTTTAACATGAAATATTTGAAGTGAAATTTAATGTATTTAAATAATTAAAAATGTAAAAAAGAGAAAAAATAAGGAAAGAAATTTAAAAATATATGATTTAATTTTTATAGTAAAAAATGGATTTTTTTAAATATGGATGAAAGGAAATGGATTGAGTTTTGTTATATTAACGTCCCGTTTTGTAGCAACACTAGGGCTATTTTGAAACGGAGTTTGTAATTTTGAACAGTGGTCAGATGACGGGGACGTCACCTGAGCTGGCACCCCCTCTCCAAACTTCCACACTACATCAACAGTAGGATGTTGGGCCCCTAAGGATTTAACGCGCACCAGACCACCTCCACGGCGATTCTTTGGTGGAATCGTGCCTCGAACATGCAACCCTCCGGTTCCGAAGCCGGGACCTCACCAGCAGGCTACAGCGCCCGAAGTTGTTCGCGGTAATATGGATTAGAAAAGTGTGAAAAGCTTTTATGTCAAGCATTGTTGAATATTTAAATTATATTAATATTATTCAAATGTAACAATATTAAAGAAATTTTAAGAAAGCTTTATGAAATTTAAAATACAGTAAGATGGCAAAAAATGACACCAACATTGGCACCCAAATTTTAGGCATCCACAAAATACTAAAGAGATAGGTACAATTCTGATAAATTTAGAAGGATCTGTATCTATAATTCAGTGGTTATTGAAAATAGGCTTTCCAGCCTATAGGCCGAGATGTTAACATAAGGCCATCGCAATCACAATTTTACCTAAAATCAAAATACCTAAAATTTATTTCATTATTATATGCATTCTTAATCAATTATTTAATACGCCTTAAATAAATATGTTTTCGAAAAATAAATTTTTGAAATTCTGACTATTTGTGAATACTATAGTTTAAAAAGATTTTGCGGTAAATAAATAAAATTTGGCGAATTATTTTTATTTCAATTGCTTAGATTTCTTCAATGTATTCGACTATGTTAAAAATACTGGTTATCCATCACATTGGAGAATTTAAAAAAAAAACTTATTTCTTGTAGTGCAGACTTTTCTAAACAAAATAGTTTCAAACCGTTTCTCTTTTCCAGGAAAAGGAAGGCCCGACCTATCATCCAGAGGAATTTTAAGCAAGACGTATTTTTCAGCTAAAACTTGTCTTTAACTTCAATTTTCACATAAATTTAATTTTCATAAAAATTGTCCACCATTAACATGACATTTCAACAACTAATAGAGGTATTTACATAAAAATTTCAGAGTGTGTTTTATGTCATACGGGCATGAAATGAACCAAAAATTTTATTGTTGGTAAAATACTTTTTTCATTTATATGTGTTTTTAAAAAAATTCAGCAGTGAATTTAACTAAAAAATGCATATATACACATAGTTTTACCCATAACTTCTTTGCATTTCAAAATTTTCTTTAGATTTTGATTCATTTATTTCATTATAACATTCCATAACTTTTATACAAAGAGGATTGCTGCGTTACAATTTTGTTCAGAGTGTTAACAGTTTTGGTTAAATTTCTTTAAAATTCACTGTAAATTTTCTAATTTCTGAAAATATATTATATTTTCAAATAACTTTGTTTTATAATATTTTGTAATATTTTTATAATATTTTAACTTTTATAACATTTTGTATTTTAATTGACAACACATCTAAAAACCATAGTTTTAAGTAATGAAATTTCAAAAATTTTCCTTACGTTTTCTTTAGAACAAAGTCGGATGCTTTAAAATTTTAAAACTTCACACTTTTTAAATCTTAATATAAAATCTAAGAATTATTTTTATTGTTGTAATGAAATTAAAACTTATTTTTACAATTATCAAATGTTTTCACTCTGCCTTTGCCTATGCAAATGCTATTATAAGAATGAACTTTTTAAACATAAATTTCAAAATAGAAGCTTAGTTGTTAAATATGTTTAGATGTGCCAACCTAAAAATATTATTATGTTAATAAAATATTTTTAGGTTGGCACATCTTTTGTAACTGATGTCAAATTACATTTGCTCAAAAAAGATAATGTCAGTCAGTCAAAGATATATTATTGATTTAAAATGAATAATTCTGTCATTACTTAGACTGACGTTTTAATTTTAAATGTTCTTTCATTTCATAGATGCATTAGATTGATTCTGATTGATCTAAAATGATCAATTCTGTCCTTACCTAGATTGGAGTTTTAATACTAAATGTTCTGGCATTTCATAGACGCATAAGATTAATACTGATCTACGCTCATGATTATTGATAATGACCGTAATACATTAGATTGATAATGATGAAATGGCCATTTTATCTCTTGTGATATATTTAATGTTAAAAATCCTTTTATTATGTTTTATGATAAAATACTTTAATTTTAAGTTAAATATTAAACTATAGTTCAGTGGTACAGATAATTATCATTTATAATAAGGAAATTCGTTTAAGTAAAATAACTGAATTGAAAATAAAATGATTTTCGTAATAATTTATTCTTTAAATGTGTGGTGGAAAAACTACATTATTAAAAAATATTCAATTACATACAGTGCCATAAAATATATATTTGCTTTTTAAATTTTATTTTATTATTTTATCAAATGCCTCTGATGGCAATACAAATTTGTAAAAAAGTCTTTCATGAAAGGAAATGAAATGTTTTGTAAAACGAATGATTTTAAGTATATGATTTTGTC
>JAPMOQ010043853.1:2226712-2249754 GCA_026543055.1 Argiope trifasciata | reverse complement strand
TATATATATATATATATATATATATATATATATATATATATATATTCTTGCAGTAGTTTTTTATATGGTTGGTCTTTAATTAATTAGTTCTGAAAAATTCTATTTTGATTACCTATGACAACTGTTACCACACATAGAAAATATACTATTAAAATAAAATAATGGTTAAATAAGGAAATTCGATTAATTAAAATAACTGAATTTAAAATAAAATGATTTTGGTAATAATTTATTCTTTAAAAATGTGGTGGGAAATTTGCTTCATTATTTAAAAAAATATTCAATTAAAGACAGTGTCATAAAATATATATTTACTTTTTAACTTTTATTTTATTATTTTATGAAATGCCTCTGATGCCATTGCAAATCTGGAAAAAAAGCAAAATAAAAGTGTCATGAAATAAAATGAAATGTTCAGTAAATCGAATGGTTTTGAGTATATGATACCCTTTGTCAATATTTATAAAGGAAAAATTGATTTCTGAAGGATTCCTAAAACGACTGATAAAAATAAAACAATTTCAATAAGTTCTTGCAGCAGTTTTTTTATAGGGTTGGTCTCTAATTAATTAGTTCTGAAAAATTCTATTCTGATTACCTATGATAAATGTTACTACACATGAAAAATATATGATTCAAATAAAATAATGGTTAAATACGGAAATTCAGTTAATTAAAATAACTAAATTTGAAATAAAATGATTTTCGAAACAATTTATTCTTTAAAAATGTGGGAAAAAACTGCTTCATTATTAAAAAAACTATTCAATTGCAGACAGTGCCATAAAATAAATATTTACTTTTTAACTTTTATTTTATTATTTCATCAAATGTCCCTGAAGCCAATGCAAATCTGATTGAAAAAATGATACATATTAAATTTGATTTGGAATAATTTCAAATCTATTTCTGCCACAAATGAATCCTACTTCACGAAAACAAAGCTGTTAAATTTCCAAATGGAAAAATTGTTTACCGAAATTTCCTTCTTTCTAGCCAGAAACAGCTTTCCGATTATATTTTAGGCTCTACAGTTAGAGCCTTAGAAGAAAAATCTGAGATAGCCTTTTCTCTGGAAATAAGATACTAATTCGATAATAAGGAAATACTTAGGGAAAAACTGTCGAGTTCTCTGGTCTGATGGAGATTTATGTTCCAAGAACTACTGAATGAGGCAAAATAAAATCACAAAAGAGGCTTTTGTTTCTTGATGGAAGACTCAAAGATGACTCAAGGGTTCCACAAATATTACGGGAAACAATTAGTTTTGTATGAGTGGAATATTTCCTATTCATCTTGGATTTACGATAGCCATCATATTGACCAGGATTATTGGTAATTTTGCTGATATTACATGTCTTGGTAAAGAATGTTTACTATAAAATGTTTGTTTTTTCTACTAGAGTTAACTATTTTTGGAAACAATAAAAGTGGAAACCATAGAATCTGGCTATAAATGGTGTCCATAAAATAAGGTTGTGTTTACTTATAACCATAGTAACGAGCTGATGAGTTAATAAAGGAGCAGACGAAGAAAATGTAACTAACTTTTTATGAATTTTGTAATATGGGTACTGGTTAATATTTTTTGACAGAAAAAAAGTTGTGCAGTTGTTTTTATGGCTGAGATATTGACTCACAAAAGTAAATTTCTTACGTCATTTGCAAAAAACTAACCAAAATTTTAATTATTTTGGTACAAAATATCAATTAAAATACATAGAATTGGGTATTATGAATCTTGTTAAAATATCCAAACAGATTGAAAAGACTCTTTTTTTAGGAAATTTCGTATATTTTATGATTTAAAGATAAAGCTCAAATTTCATAGATTTTATTCTAGTTATAATAACAAAAGGTGATAATTAGATGAATGAAATTTGGTACAGGTTTAATTTAAATAATGTAGATACGCATCAAATTTGAAACCGAATTCTGCAAAGAGTTGATTGTCCATCTATCTATACTTTTAAAAGTAAGTCAGAACGAAACTTTAAAAATCTTGTGATTTAAATATATGAAATTTGGTACGTGATTATGGGATTACAATGGTTTTTATGTATCAAATTTTGGTTTTAAATGATTAGCTAATACATTCCCAAAATACAAAAGCAATTTTCTATTATTTATGTCTCTACCACATTTTATTGACCATCGATTAAGCTCAGAAGATCGCACTCTCCTAATCGCTTTAGTAACCATTGTTTTCCAGTGGCGATCATATTACAATACACGAATTAATTTATAGAGAGTGTGTGAAAAAGGTTTTGGAGAGAATGTTTTTTATGTTTTTTAGCTAGGTTATTAGTATTAATAAAAGTAAGTAAAAATCAAACCTCAAAAATGTTGGGATTTAAATATATGAAATTGGTACGTGATTATGTGAGGACAAATTGTTTTTATGTATCAAATTTTGGTTTTAAGGGAATGGCTAAAATGTGTCCAAATTACAAATTCATTTTTATATTACTTATGTGATCCTCACATTTCATCGATTAAGCACAGAAAATCGCTCTCTCATAAATTTTTTGCTAACTATTGCTCTCCAATGGCCAACATATAACAATACACGAATTAATTTGTTAGAAAATATGTGAAAAAGATTTTGGAAGAAGGATTTTTAAGTCCTTTTTTTTAAATTACAAATCGGAATGTTAGAAAAAAGTATCATTTAAGTACACATAATCACTTTCTTTTCATTATTTTTAGAGGTTTTTATTCTTTATTTTCCTAAATGTAAAATCTTATACTATGATTTCAGAGCTCTTTCGTAATAAGTAACTGGTTCAATGATGATTCTGAATCATAAAAAAAGCTGAGTAATGCTTTCTATAACATGTCAAAGAAACTTAAAAGGAGTAGAAAATGGAAGAACGGATGTGTATGAAAGTTCAAATGGATACTAGTAATGAGTTATATCCAATTATAAACTTTTACATAATGAGATATTATGAAAAAGTTTATAATTCGATATTATTAACGAATTATTTTATTATTATTGATATTAATTATTAAAAAATTTATGCGCAACTGAATACTAATTGGAAAGCTAATGAAATTTCATTCAATTGAAATCTCATTATAAATTTATATTTTTCTTTAAAAACTCAGTTAATAAAATATTTATAGAAAATCAATGTGATGAGCTTAGTGTTACTAATTTTCCTTAGTAACTGTAGTAACACTAAGCTTTTAATAATTTATTCAAATTATTTCCTTGAGGAACATTAAGTATTGTTTAACCTGACGGAAAAATAAATATAACTGACAATAATTTTATAGCGAGCTCAAAGTTTTTAAGGTATTAATTTTTTCCTGTTGCATTTTTTTCTAAAATTCAGATTTTTCGTTGATATATTGTGTGAATCTGATTTTTTTGATATGTAAATACTGCCGTTTTATGCCCATTTCGTATAATTTTTTGACACGTATCGGAAACTGAAAACAACCTGAATTTGCCGAAAGTTAAATATAGTTTATTTGCTCTGAATAATTAGTTACTGTTGAAATATGTTTATAGTAAAAAAAAGGAAACTTTCAAATGTAATAATTTTGATTTTGATGAATATTTTATTCAATATTCTAGATAAATTAATCAAAAACAATTTCAATCAAATTAATTGAAATTCCATAGGTTTTTGCTTTATTTCTAGGAAATTCAATCCTTTTATTTATTTTATAAAAGATAATATTTTGTTTTAATTAAATATGATCTATTTTAAGATAATTAATCTTGCATCCTTTGGTGAATTCTTTAGTGGAAATAAACAAAAATATATGTAATGACATAATTCGTGATTGGAATTAACTTTAATATATTTGAAGGAATTCATATGTTGATCTTATTTAATAAACACCTTTTTCGTCAGAAAATTTATTTTGACATCTCCGATGAATAACTGTCTATAAGATAAGGTAGATAAAAATAATAAAACAGGTGTTTAATTAAGAGAACAATTGATTTAAAGAGTTAAATCTATTTATACAAAATTGTTAACCTGAATTTATAAGAAACTGCACCATAAGTCTTGGAAATTCATTCTCAGAAAATAGTCTCTTATTCCTTTAAAATCAATAGACCCAAACACTTAATAGTATATTAAAGACAATGCTTTTATTTCCAACTTAAAAAAACTTTAAACGATGTCGTTGAAAATAATTATTTAAATTAATTTTTAAGAAAGCCAGATAACATAACATTTTGCACTTTTTATCTTAATACTGGCATAAAATTTACACTACAAACTACTTTCGAACTTTTAGTTTTATAGAGTGGTAACTTATTTTTTAGATCATGGTAGCTTAATGTTTATAAAGGGAGTTAATGATATTAATTTTTTTATTAAATTTTTTTCAAATTTCAAATTAGGAATGTGTTTTGAAGATAAATAAGGAAAGGGAACAATTTGCAGAATCATAAAACACTTCGGAGACAGTCATAAGAACTTCACTCTCTGAAAACAGCAGCTTAAGAGCTGCAACTCGGCAATAAACAATAGTAATAATAGAAAGCGGTAAAAAATTATTCGCAGGAGAGAGACATCATGAAACTACTCACATCACTTGAATCGTCAGCTATTCTCAACTGAATCAGTACTGATGACTCGTTTTAGTTAAATTCAGTGGCTGACTGATCAAGAATTTCGAAGTTTCTGGAATCTTGTGTTTTATTGCCAAATATACGAAATTCCTTGCCATGTTTTTAAGTTTATCTCCAAGTTCGGGGATTGGATTGGAGGCAAGAGACATGTCTGCGTATACAGAGTCACACCGGGTCATTCTCATCACCGAACTTCTAGTTAGAATTAAGTGATTAGTTCTAAAATAGCCCTGTTGTTGCTATAAAAACGGGACGTTAATATAATAATATAACATATAATTTATATGTTATATAAATATATATATATATATATATATATATATATATATATATATATATATATATGTTATATTATTATACATATATATGTTATATGTATAATATGTTATATTATACATATAACATATAATAACATATAATTTATATAATAATATAAATAAACGTAATATAACATCTTTTTTTAGTATATATCAATGTTAAAGTTAACTTTTCCTTTTCAACAAATTTCAAAATTATCAGCAACATTATAAATAGTTATTTCGATATTTAAAAAAAGGGACATTGAATTATTTATCTGCTCAAAGATGCCATTTTCATATTTACCTCGCTATTACAATGAAAACAAGATGAGATTAGAAATAACTTCATTGTTGGGAAATTTATGAAGGCGAGTTAAAGAAGTGGGGGACGAAGTGAATAAATCATGACTTCATCCCTTTATTAAAGTTGAAAGAAGAAGGAAAACATTCTGTCAGCTTTGAAGAAAAATGATACAACTGGGAAGAAGAGATACACAGAGTTTTCTTCATTGTTACCATAAATATATCATCGTCCTTTTGACTTTTTGGGGATCTTTTAGGATGAATTGTTTGCAATAGAATTTTGTGTCTTTTGCATCTTTAACAGAATAATTTTTCAATTAGTATTAGGCCAATAGAAAGGTCTTTAAAAAGGTGAAGGTTAATAGATATTTTATCACACATAAAGTTAATTAACTTAAAATTGTCAAATATTCTTTAATATATTAATTTTTAATATTCATATAAGAAATTAATTTAGACAATTTGGCTCAAATATTTATTATATAAATTTATAAAAAAATTAATTTTTGTAAAATTTTGAAACAAAAGTAAAAATAAATTCTTTTTATTATAGAGTTTCCTTAATTTTAAATTAAATATTTTAATCTTATTTCTATAATTCATGGTTAACTACAATTGGTTTTAGAATGAATATTTTAAATCATACATATTGTGAATTTTGGAAAAATTTCATGAACTGTTTGCTCTAAAGTTTAATTTATTTTAACATAGTTATATTCTATATAAAATAAATTTTATTTTAAAAATTCCACTCGATGTTTATATTCATTTCATTGGACTTATTTACAGCTGTCCAATAGGACTTAAAATTTTATTTTATTTATTTAATATAAATATGGGTAATTGTCTTTTGTTAATTTTATTACGTAATAGTATCTTATACTAAGTTTACTATTTTCTTCAAAGAGAAACGTGATAAATTCTATCAAAAAATATCATGTATTTCGGTCAAGATAGAAACCGTTTTATTTATTAAAGATATTTTTCTAATTGCAACATTTCTGTTTCAATTACATTTTAAGCATACATCAAGTTACAATCAACACACTTATCCTGATGCTATATTTGGCATACGACGGACTGACTATGATGAAACATCTGTCTGTCCATTTTAATCATAAATTTTAAAGCTATTATTTATGATAATGCAGTTTCTTAACTTAACTGAGGATCACTTTGATTTCATTATAATGCTGATGGTTGAAGGTTGATAGTGTAATAGGAGATCTTTTGTATTTAATTCTATGTGAAACCTGTGTTGATCAATGTGTAATACAAATGAGAAAGGAATTATGAGAAAGAATATTATACGAAAATTGATTAAAGATACTTGAAAAACGTTTTTATTGTAAATTTTTTCTATTTATTTAAATGTTCATACCCGATCAAACATTTCTATATAAAAAAATGTCGTGATGTGTTCTATTATTATATAAAGTATCCTGCATGAGCCCTGGAACACCTTTCAAAATTAAGTAGTTAAAAAAGAGGAATCGTGATTTTATAAATTGAAATAGAAAAATCAAGAAACTTTCATTCAGAGAATCATATTGTTGCAGAAAATTATCCAAATTCCTGCTGAGTAAATTTCATCAGGTTTATTAAATAATGATAGTTTTTTTCTTCATGGAAACATAAATGTGCAAATAATAAGACACAGCTGAGTCATACATAAAAATAACACTTTCACAAACGGCAGCTTGAGAGCAGTAAATGTTTAATAAATAACTATAACAACAGAAAGTGCTCAGAGAGAATTCGCAGGACAGAGACTTCATGAAACTACTCACATCACTCGAATCGTCAGCTATTCTCGATTGAATCATTACCCGTTTGAACTAAATTCTATGGTTGACCCTCCAAGGATGTTGAATTTTCGGCATCTTTTGTTGGCCAAAGGCACAAAATATTTTGACATGTCTCCAAGGTGTGGAATTGGATTGAGATTTGGTATGTAATGACGTAAGAACGTTGCGCCATTACAGCAAAGAAATGTTGTAATCATAACACAATATGTGATGTATTCTTGCGCCATTATATATTGTAAGGAGGTTGATTTGATATCCAACTGGCATCCATCAAAGCTATTTCAAAAGCTTTCATCCTTATCAGGAAAGCAATATAGAAAAATTATCAAGGAAGCAATAATTTAAAATCATAACGTTATTTAAAACACAGAGGACTATTTTATTTCAATAATAAAAATCTTTTGAAATACAGGCATTTAAATATGGACTCAAAGCACTTTTTTACCATGAATATATCCTTAAGAAATAAGGAAATAATTACAATTAATTAAAATTTGTATTGCATGCCTATTAAAATTATTCAGATGGAAGGTTGTATATAATGCTTAATCAACTAAGAAAATAGTCTCACTAATTTTCTTTTTCTTTTATTATTACAAGTATAAGATTAAGTCAGCATCTTTCAATTCTTCTGCTGTATTTTTTGTATAAATAAATTTTAACTTCAAGAGAGTTGAAATATTATTAATCAAATTTCAAAAAGGGGGTTATAAAGATGTGTTAAACAAGAATGAAGTAACATCTGATTTGATTGTGCAATATGCTTGTACTATTTTAAAATAATAAATAATTTATTGACTGTCTGCTTTGATTTTATTTTTGAAATTTAATTAATGTTAAATGAAATCTTATGAAAAGACTTTAATTAATATGTCGACAAGGATGAGAAAAAGAAATTTAAACAACTCAGAATAAGAGAAATCAAATTTTATTGAAGCTGTCAGGGTCTTTTTATGGTAAATTAATTTTTATTTAAACTGAAATCATTAGACGTGCTCTTACTTAAAAGTGCCAGTTTCATAGAAATAAATAAAATAATATTTCAATTTTGAAATTTATTTCTTTTTGGTATGATGAAATTTTCGGCATAAATAATTCACTCTATTAAGTTTACAGTATTTACGAAATATGTCTTCTATACTTTTAATAATTTATGAATGCTTTATTTAAATATTTTCCTATAAATAAGGATGCACCCTTGTTTTTAAAATTTAGATTTCGATTTTTAATGGATAATTATGGGGTTAATTTAACAGAAACTTAACGAAACACGAATTATTTACGTAAACAATCCCTGATCGACAAACATATTGTTACAAATATGTAATATTGCTTCTCAACAGGGTTAGTTCAACTACTGGAAACACCATTTTACCATCAGCTCTGTTGAATTGCTGATTGAATGCTAAGTCTGTAATCTCAGGTCTTGGCGACAAAATTGGCTACGGATTTGGTGACTTAGGCGACAAAAAAAGAAAATTTCAAATGATTCTAGTTTTATTTATTTTGTCGCCGAAATTCTGGAATATTCCAGTATTTATTTTTTTATCAAATAAGCCAATTGGTTGCCAAGTTTATCGCCAAACGCTGAGATAACTAATCCGGCATCCAATCAGAACCCAACAGATCTGATTGTAAAACAGTCTTTTCAGAGATTGAAATAACCGTTCTGGGAAGCAGCATTACAAGTTTGTAACAATATTAATAATTTTAATAATGTAAAGACAATGAATATAAGGATTGGAACTTTTTACATGAAATTTATTTTATTCAAGTTCAAATTCAGATTTTTTTTCAAATGTCAAAGTTGTAATATTTTTCCAATCGGTCATCCTATCTGTTTAATTCACTTTATCAAATGAAAACCTTTGTTGTTCCGCCAATCGTATTAATAAGCCAACTGGGAGGTCTTTCTGGAACTTACAACAAAATTCGAAAGTTCTTGGAAGGAGAAACAACGATGAATTAGCAATGATATGAATAAAGCCATATTGCTACTGTCCAATAAGTTTCAGAACACTCCATATTGTCATTTGTTTTTGCTCTTATCAAAAAAAAAAGAATAAAAACTCTAAACATTTCTCAAAATTGTTTGTCACTGTAGCCGAGCCAGAGAAACTATTTAGTGATAAATATTCTATGCTTTATATGAGCTCTTGAAATGCTTTGAATGTTGAATTCTCATAAAGATTTTTACAGGAATCATCAAATTCTTTCGAAACAAAAATCATCAATGCCTTTTCAACAAAGTATACTTTTGGCAAAAAGATAAAAATAAAGATTACATATTTTACATAGAGTAATAAGAAATATTGCAATTCTAGGTTTGCAAATATGACACAAATCATGCTATACATGATATAACAAATAAAGATTTTATAATTTTTAAATAAATAAAATTTTTAAAATAAATTTTTAACAATAAAATTTTAAATAAATAAATTTTTAAAAAATTTTTAAAATATAAAATTATTGACTATTAAAGAAACTATTGAATTCTTTTAGAACAATAATATAATGCTTTTTTTATAAATTTATCTATTTTTTCCTATTTTATTTAGACAACAAAAGAAAACACAGATTATAAGTTTTATAATAAATCATTTTTTAGTAGTTTATCATATCGTTTATGGTGTTACCGGACTGAATGGTAATCCTGTAAAAACTTACAAAATAAAACCATATCAAATTCTTTACCATTACTTTTGAAATCTTCGCAAATCACAACTCATTTTTAAAGTTTAAAGATAATAATATTCTGCGAGTACAAATATATTAAATTTTACTAAAGCGAATTTCTAATTAAATCAAAACTCTAAATTAATGATTAAATGTACAAGCAAAACTGAATTGGACATTCTTTGATCTAAAAGTTATTGCACTTTTTTGATTTTTAGAATTTTACAAGAAAAATAATTTTCGGTGCAAACTGAAATAAATAAATATTCCGCTATATCATTTAAAATCTCATGAAATATTTAAAAGGCGGAATCCTTCACCTTTAAAATCTTAAGCAATTAAAATTTCCTTTATTTATTAATCACTTTTTAAAATGTCTACATAAATGGATATCCTTTTCTAGGCAGCATTTCTGAAAAAGATTAGAATCTTATATACTATGCACTAAGTAGAAAAGAAAGAAACTGATATGATAGTTTCGCTATTAGCAGTATATTACGAGCAAAAGACGTTTTACGCTTTCAGTAGTAATCTTTTTAAAAAAACCCAAAACTTTCAAAACACTTTTACCAAATTCAGTATAGTTCAAACTAAATAAAATTTCATAAGGCACGTAGCTCCAATTTTATCTTTAGAAAATATTATATCTTCAAACTCTCACAAAGTTCTTAAAAGATTTTTGAGTTTTTGAGGTCCATCATGCATTATGAATTAAGCGGTCAATACTTTCTAGTTTATTTTTTATTTTTTGTATTTCCTATCCCACAGAATTGCTCTTTTAGTTGTATGACAAATTTAATTTATTTGAAGTAGGTTATTTGAAGAGATATATACCATAAGTGAAAAACTGCCATCACTTAATTAACTAGTTAAAACTAGTTAACTATTAGTGGAAATGTTGCAGAAAGATATTTTAAGTATTTGAAATTATTATTATAAATAGAAAAAATAGCTATTTGGGCTTTTCAGAGTTTTTTTTCAATGGCATAAAATGACATCTGTATTTTTAAAAAGGTAAGAATTTTTCTAATTGTAAAAGGCTTGCTAAAATAAACGTATAAATTAAGTAGTACGCTAAAATAATAAAAAACAAATTCAATATAATCTTTAAAAAGTCCTAAAAATTTGTTTGAAATGAAATTAATTTTTCATCCTTAACATTACATACAAAGAATAATGAATACTTATAATAATAATATCTGTATTTTGCCTAGAATAATATCTGGAAGACCAAGTTTCATTCGGCTTTTTTTTTGTAAAACTGTGTTTTTTTAGAGAAACGAATTGTGTTCTACTTATCTATGAATGTTTTTCAATATTGCCTACATATGAACTGGTCATATAAAGAAAAAAATCATGAATGCATTTGTTTAATAATAGTCGAAATAATCTATTATTACAGTATTCAGTTTGCGGTTATTTATCATAACTCTTATTTTCGAACCAAAATTCAGTTTTACCATAATGAAATTGAACCCAAGATGGCTTCGACATTGTCGGTATGAGAGCTGGTCGAAAAAAGCTCTTGCAATTTGTGAGAAAAAATGTCTTATATGTGTGTAAAATCACTTTTTTAATGGCATGACACGCTATAAATAAAAAAAAACCAAAAATATAAATCTAAATATTAGCAAAATTTACATAAATACAAAATAAAAGCAAAATTTACTACTCGAGCAGAGGACCCGCAATACGCAAGTCATTCATGTTGTTTTGATCGCTCTGTTGCATGACCCACGTAGAGAAGACAAAGTTGATTACATTTATTTTAGTAGTTAGTTAGTAATAAAATGCTTTTTCTGTTGTAAAATCGTATTTATAAGGAAAAGCACTTATGTAGATAAAATTGAAAAGCAAATCCTTATCTAAATGTAAAATTTGATCTAAATAGAGCTGTTTCCGAGATACAAGAAATAAGTATGATGTATGCAATAATTACCCATTTAAAGTTATAATATTTTCTCCTTGAAAATGATTTTTAAACCACGTAACTTTATACATTAAATTTAGAAAAAGATCTAAGAAAGTGCTCTTTTATATAGAATGAAAAAGAATGTTAACGGGATTGTAAGAAAATTCTTTTGAAAGTTACTGTCTCCACACGATTAAGCAGGCTTACCCTCCTAAGTAATCCCTTCCCGATAATGGATATAGGGATAATTTTCTTGCTGATGCCGGCTAATCTTCTTGGACTGCTTCTTATCGAAAGGTGGCAGAGATATTTTACCACAATCTGCTGAGTGTTTGAGGAGTACATTATGCAGACAAGGGAAGGAAGACATTGCAATGTTTTTTTTCTATGTGTATCTGGAAAGCATTCGAATTATTGGAAATGTATTTGGTGTAGACGTTCAGAAATCAAACAAATATACCAACTGAGATTTTATTTTCTATACTGATAATTTGAAGCTAGCAAGATAACTAAACATGATTATATTGATTCTGTTCATAAAAATTTCTCGTCATCATGTAAATTTTCAAATTAAATCGGGTAACGTGATACGTTTTAATCTAAATCGAATAATTTTAAGCTGTTTGCTTTCTTTCTGAAATTTTCTGACGTAAAATTTATTATCATATGTTGTATATCACTGTTTCCTGACATTGAATTTTTCTATAATTAATATACCGATTCTTATAGATTGATTAATATATATTAATATTACAGTTAAAATATACAAATTGGTATAGACTAAGTAAAATATTTTTATTTTCAATTTTGAAAGCTGTTTCATTTCAAATTTCTGTTTCAAAATTCCTGTAAAGAAATTAAAAGGAATATTTTTCTTTAAGGGAAAAGTTAAAACAAAATCAATGACTCTATTCCCATGTTTTCTTGGAGAGTTGGAAAATGATTAGAGAAATAATTAAAATTTAAAAAAATTATACAGATTTGATAATAATAATAATTTAATAGACATTTTAATCAGTGAAAAGTTAGCTCTGAAATGAGTAATTGTTTTTGATTTAACTAAAATAGTAAGATGTTTAAAATCTGCACAACCGTTCAAATACGCAATTTTTGTAGCAGATGATTTATCTCTTTCCGGCATTGTAAAGTTTTGAAATTATGCATATTTGTATGTTCTCAATGAAATGAACTAATGCACTATTCTCAGAATTCATTTATTGCTATCCGATTAATTCAATCAAATTCTGGCACCGCATGCATCTTATAGAAGATTTGAGAAAAATTGTTAAAAAATGAAGAATTAAAAAAACAACAAATAAATATGCCTAATTTTTATTTCACAAATGGAAATAAAATTTTTAAATTTCATTCTGTTAAAATTTTTAAATTTCAGTAATGTTTTATTTGAATGGATTTTTTAAGAAATGAAATTATTCCCTAACTTTTAACGCCTAAACAGGACTTCATTTAAATTTGAAAGATTAAAATTGGATTCATATGCATCACATAAATAAAGCGAGTAAGAGGCCAAAAAGGTATATACTACTATTAGAGAGTAAGTTTTGTTAAATACATAGCTAGTAATATATTAATTTTGTTGTCTTGTTGATAGTTCTTTCTGTATTTAATTAAAAAATTGAGTTTCTTTTAATTTTGTAAAATCAGGGGAATAATGCAAAAGTATGAATTTAAAAATGTTTTCTTTATTGTCATTTTTAAAAATTTGAAAGAAAATCAGGTTTAATAAGTATGTCATGAAACAAAGAATGGCGAATAAGTTTAAAAAAAAGGTGGACGTATTTTCAAGAACAATATTATATTAAAAGGATGTCACCGAAATATCCTCAAATTGATTTAAAAATGACTGATGAATTTCCAAAAGAATCGATTGAAGAATTTAGTGAATAATAAGAAAAAAATATAGGGCTTATGTAAAAAAATCAATATCCATGTAAAGAAGATTGGAAATATATTCTTTAAAACAAAGGTTTAAGAAAAACAAAGAACAGTTAATTAGAAAGAAAAAAATTCTTTTGACAATAGCTAAGAAGAAACTGAAAGAAAAACTATCTTTAAATTTAAAAAAAAAAAATGACTCAATATCCATTCAATGACGGGGAATAAAACAATGATTTCTTTTTTTTTGTTATTTCTCCAAAAAACAATTAATCAAAAGAAAACAATGGGAATAAACATATCCACACCTATAACTATCGTGAAGAAAGTTAGAAAATTCTATTTAAATAATATCGAATTTAATATTGAATTTTGAAGCTAACAGCAGGATGTCGTCTTTCTGAAAGACCTTATGCAAATAATATTTTAACAGCGATAAGGCTTTGAAAAAGTAAGGCATGGCATTCAACAAAATTTTTTTTTTTTTATGTTTAAAAATAATTTTAATCAAAATTATTGTATTTAGAATTGAATATGTATTCAGACAGCTATTCATAGTAGATAAATTCACTATCATAATAGTTACTCCTGTGCTGCGTATATACAAAGTAATATTATTGTACAGTTAATGCATATCTAATTTTACTATAAATTAGGAATTTAAAAAACGTAAGATAGCGAAAAATACTGTAATAACTAATAATTGGGACAACTTGTTTTGAATAGAATGCCCTGATGAAACATCTATTAGATAGTGTACATTTGGCAATCAAAGAAAATATATGCTTAAGGATATATTTTCAATGTATGTTAATGCTTTATAAGAATATACCATAAGTCTAAAATAGATATATAATAAATTTATTTTTTTATATTGGCAACTTCTAATATTTTATTTGTTTTTCTACAAATGAATTAGCTTTTTCCTTTATTCTAAATGGAAAATACTTGTTGGAATAATTCAAAATGTGTATAATATCTTGAAATATGCCTATTTATATCTATTTTATCAATCTTCAGAAATAACAAAGGAGACATGCCAGACAGTAAACATGAAAATGTGTCTTCCTTCCATAATACGGATTGCTTGACTTAAATTTGTCAAATTTAATGCAAATTTTTTAAGGGGGTGCAGTCAGAATTTTAAAGTTCAGTTAACTAAAAATGTATTGTATGACATTTTTAGATATTACTTTTAAAATATTAGTGTAAAAGATCAATATATAAATTTAGAAACATGTGATGAATTTTAAATTTTACTTATTTTTAAATCAATCCTTTCTCTATAAATTTCAGTTAGATTTTTTAATTAAAAAAATCATGACATTAAATTTCTCAGCCGAAATATGAAAGTAAATCGTCTTGGAAGAATCGATTAATGCATAATTTGTATTTGATTTAAGTATGGTAATAAATAAAGAAAGAAAATTAAAAATAAAAACTCTGAACTTATTTTTAAACATAATAAAACTTTTCTTTGTTTCAATTTTTGCAAATATCTCACGAATGATTATTATGAAACGCAAACTCTAAACACAAAAGTTATACCACCAATAAATCTAAATTTAAATCTCTGATAGTATTTCGTTTTGAACCGTTTTAAGGTATATTCATAATATAATTAGGAGAAGAGAATTTTTAAGGTATCCGACTACGTTAAAAACATTGGTTATCGATCACATAGGCGAATTTTTTTTATTGTTATTTCTCGTAGTTCAGACTTTCCTCCTTCCAAACCAGTTTATCTTTTCTTGGAAAAGGAAGGCCTGGTCTATCTTCCAGGGGAATTTTAAGCTAAAAATATTTATCAGCAAAAATCTGCCTTTAGTTTCAATTTCCTCAAAACTTCAATTTTCATAGAAATTCTCCACTATTAACTTGATATCTCATATCTAATAGATATTTTTACATAAAAATTTCAGCTTTTTATAAAAATAATGTAGGAAATGAAATGAGCCAAAAGTTTCATTGCTGATAAAATACTTTTTTCATTTATAGGTGTTTTTAGAAAAATTAAGCTGTGAATTTAGGAAAAAAGGCATCTATACATATATTTCTACCCATGACTTCTTTGCATCTCAAAATGTTTTTTAAATTTTGGTTCATTTCACTCATCATTACATTCTATAACTTGTGTACAAAGAAAAATAGGATCGCTGCATAACAATTTTGTGTAGAATGTTAAACTTCATTAAAATTTACTACACATTTCCCTATTTCTCAAAATATATTTTCAAACAGTTTTGTTGCATTTACAGTATTTTGTATTATAATTGACAATACATCTAAAAACCATGGTTTAAAATAGTTTTCAAAATACCCAATTTCTCAATATGTTTCCTTCGAAAGTAGTCGGATACCTTAATTTCTCCCTACAGAGTCAAGATATATTTTAATTAATATTGAAATATAAATTAAGTCATCACGGTATGTATAATCTATTTTAAAGAAATTTTTAATATTTTTGGAATTAAAAATTAAAATTAATTGTTTAAATTTATTTTGAATTAATGATGACGAATTTATATCTCTGAAAGTCACAAGAATAATGTTTGCTGAATCGGCATTTCTTGTAATTCTTGACACACAGTTAATTACGTTTAAAACTGATCCTCCTACATCCATTTATTTTATGAGGTTAATAAATCTTTATTTTTACGATGGTTGTAAGAGTATTAAGACTCGAACTAAGTTTTTTGAAGACCATTTTGGATCAATAAATACGAAGAACGAGATTTATGGTGAAGTAGTTGAAATGAGTGATATATGAGTGTATAAAAGAACAGTGAGAAATCCAATACCTCAAGGATTTCACCATCATGTCTTTCTTTTTCAACGTCGGAGTTTCAAGTAGACATCCATGAATCTTCAACTGTAGTAGAATAAACTTTTCCAATGTAAGTATAAGAAAAATTCGCTTTGTTATTTATGGTTTAAAGTGATTAAAACCTTAACAATCACAATGGATTAAAAAAAGAGCAGGGATTTTCTATGATGTAGTTTTAAAGAGAGAATTACAAAGGAAATAAAATGAATAAATACTTCTTTGAGGATATGTTAAATAAAAGAATATATTTTTGTAAAATATTGTTTATATTTTTAATAATGGAGGTATTAAAAGTAAAATAACGTATGCAAATTTAATATTTAGAACAAACCAAGATGAGCATTTTGATTATAACATGTACACAAATATAGCATCATAGTATAATTACATGAAGCACGTTAATTACAAGTTCGACAGTTTCTATTTCAAACTATAATGCATACGACGATTGCTCAATATGGAAGTTACCATTGATGACTGTGGTCACCACAACATAAACGGTGGCACGACGATCAAACATACGTACCTTTGGTACGTATGTTTGATTTGTACGCGATTATTGATTTATGCAAGATGGTACCAGACCTCACCGCTCTCAGCGAAGCTACAGTCTTTTAGTGGAACATTTTCACCATAGATTGATCGTGCTGGATTCTATCACGAAACGACACAATGTTATAAAGTGCTCACCTTACTTCCCGGATCTTAACTCGTGTGATTTTTTTTATGGAGACGTTTGAAATACACAGCGTATTTCACATAACCTTCAACTTGAGAGCGGTAACTGAAATCAATATCAAAAAAATTGGAGCACGTTTTGCAGAAAACGATCGCAAATTTCACTTCTAAACTTCGTCATGTCCTTTTTAGAACGTTTCGACATTTCGAAAATTTGATGCATTAAAAGTTCTCAATAAATATCGATTTTAACTTGCTTTTTTTAACTTTATCTTTTTTTCTGTCTCCTAATCAAATGAAATTTTCAATACACAAGTTTCACACAATAATTAAACTATGATGCCATATACCCTACTTGTGACACATAAAATACTTGTCTTGTCCTGTTTTATCCGAATCTGTAATTATTAGACGCTGCACACCATGTGGGACACTCTATCTATTTAATAAGTTTTTTTTCTTTAAGATCTCAATAAATGCTGCTTATTTTAACCGTTAGCGTCCACAATTATTTCAAAATAGTTTTTGTATTGAAGGTAAATAGATTTTGTGTAAGACTCATTTCATGTTATTTATAATATACAGGATGGTTATTAATAAAACCACTTTATTTTCTGCCGAAGCGTTTCAAAAACTCACCACCAGGTATGAAATGCAGGTATAAGCAATATTGTTAAGCAATCATATTACATGAAGACAGCCATTTCAGATGTGTTTAATCGCTTCTAAAAGGTGTTAGAAAACATTTACAGTGTGTGTTGTCTCAGAAGCACTGTTTATGGGGATAATCTAAACACTGGGTGGAACTAAAAGGAGCGATACACCGTCATATGCGTGACATTTCTCCCGAGTGCTATTGTTGAGAATGCAGTAATGCGATTTAACATACTTTCAGAAAATTGTGGACTCCACTTTGAACATGCTTTGAAGCACATTTCAGAAACGATTAAACCCATTTTAAACTAATGTCTTCATTTCCTATTTTAATTGATCCTATTTTGATTAAGAATATATCATTCAGCACCATTTTTCCCTTGTGCTGGAAACAAAATTTCCAGCACCTTTTTAAAACTATTACCAAGTTTGATATCATTTGGTTCAGTAGTTTTCTTTTTATGACCATTTAAAGTGGGACGTTGATTATAATTAATTTTGTATTATCTAATTAGCATTCCAAAATATTGGTTTGAATTCAAACAAATGCATAAAGTTTGGATTTGTCATATACTTAAACGATTAGTACTGATATTCATATTATCAAATGGGCAAAACTTTAATTGATTATTAAATGATAAAAGAGTAATTTCTGTACGTTGATAAATTTTAATATTATATTGTCTAGTTAAAGTTACTTTCATAACTGTTCAAAAATTTTCTAAAATTTAATTAAGTTAATATACAGGGTGGTTATAATTAAACTTCCTCTATAAACAGCATCAAACAAGGTAAACGGATGAATGGATCTAAAAAAAACTTTTAATGTACACAATATACACGAGATGCGCTCACGAAATTGAAAAAAAAAAAGCTCCAATATGTCCACAGAAGGCGCCTTTTCATGAAAACATTAAATTTAACACGACACTTATGTATTAACGCCCCCGCAGCTTTGGCGGTTTTTAAGTGTTACCAAATCGTTACAATAAAAAATAGTGTCAAAAATCAGCAGACAAAGACGCAGCAAGGAATCCAAAAGATAACTGCGTGTGAACAACAAGATTGCTTTTTATTGGCACATTAGTGCAACTTCTGCTGCTGTTGCGATAATACATAAGTACCATTAACACAATAATCGACCAAAATTTAATATAGAAACAATATTAACAATCCATTACAAGAATTGTGAGTAAAAAAACTTGAAAACTGGAAACACTGTCAATTTCTAGAAAAAAAATGTCGAAATTTGCATCCTTGTAAAGAAGGAAAAACTTTATGCAAAACGTGTAAAAAACGTTTGCAGTCATTGTCATATTTCATGCCGTTGCTTCCGACTGTAATGATGACTGTATCTTGTTGCCATGTTGTTTAAGTCATTAAATAACTCCATAACGCTTGATGTGCGAAGCATCACAACTGATCAGTGACGATTCGCTTTTGCATGCATTGTCCATGGACTTAAAATTTTCCTGGTGAATGAGGATAGTCACATGGAGCACCTTTCCCAGCATCATCCTGGAAAAGATTGAAACTTCTATTCTTATGCAATTCCGTCCTAATTTGTCCTTGTTTCTGCAAATTGAACTGCTTTATTTTCTCAAACAACAGATAATTATTTTTTCTTATCTTTATTTAATGTTTCAATGACAAAGTGATCAGAAACTAGTCCATAAATGTTAATGTTGTTTCTATACTCCGTTTTGGTCGTCTATTGCATTGAAATAAAGTTTTTCCCAGAAAAAAGCTCCATTTGGTGTCATTTTGGAACCAACTTTTTTTTTCCTGAAATTCTGTGACCGCATCTCACGTATAGTCCATATGCCAAATTTCTTTGCAATCCGTTTTCTCGCTTGAGCTGTATGATGCTGTTTATAAGGGGCGTTTAAATATAACCACTCTGTATCTCATGACTTAAAATTAGTTACTGAAACGCTTAGAAATTAGGAAATGATTTTGTATACAAATGCTATAAACTGAATAAGAAAGAAAAAAATTTAGTATTATATTAGTAGTGCTAGTATTAATTATTTAAAGGATTATTTCAAAAAACATTAAAGCATTACCTAATTTTCACTTGATATTTTAGAATTTTTCGCTGAAATTGTGGTTATATTTATATAAAGCAGTTAAAAGGAAATGTTGTTAAAATATGAAATATTTTTAATTATAAAAGTAGTTCTAAATCTTTTAATTTTAACAAACAAAATCAATAAATCAAATAAGAAAGAAGTTTTACATTTCTAATGTTTTTTCAAGAATAATATTTTAGAAACTTATTAAATATTTTCCCGAAAGGTTTTGGAGCAAACTATGACAACCACTTTTTTATCCTGGTAAGTTACTATCCGAAGTTACAGAAAATTCTTGGGAAAACTTTGATAATGAAGTAAAAGATAGAAGTGCGTGACTTTATTTCGGAAACTATTCCTTGAAATACGGTTCCATAATTCAGCAATTATTGCTATGTATACTCCTGTCTGCTATCAGCTGGAAGAAATTTATTTCCAAAAAGTTTTTATGCACATATTTTTAATGAATGGTTGCTAGACAACTTGTGTAGATTTGATAAAGAGCTATTGCAGAAAGAGAAGTAGTACTAACTATTGCTAATCACAGTATACGGACCAAAGTATTAAGAAATTTAGTTAACCTATACAGAAAATAGTATTTTTTTTCATTTACTATATGAAATTACCCTAGCACAAAAAATAAACTAACAAAAACAATGACAGCTGCTGTATAATAAAAATAATCTTCATTTTAAGGTTCAGTACACATAGAATTTTTCTATTTTTTCTAATTTTGTATTTAGTATCTCTATTCAAGAAACTCACAAAAAGATAAACTGATCTTAACAATGTTGTATGACAGCATTGATAAAAATATATTTTATATTGTCTACTTAATTAATTTATTGCAAAATTTGCTTTTCAAAATTTATAAAATTACTTCTACTATTTTCATTTATATTTCGGTAATTGATATTGGATTGATAAGATTTATTTGTAAATCATAACCGGCTGCAGTGACTCTTCACTAAGGTGTACGAATAAATCTGATTGGCTAACGAGATAGCAGTATTGGCGGGAACTGTTGTTGAGTTTTAAAAAGTTTAATCGGTAACGGTGCAATCTTTCCCGTGAGAAGCACGCGCCGTAATCGGTAGGAGGTAACTGCGCCCCACCATTTCAGTAGAATCGAACTGTATATTGATAAAAGTATATTATATTAGAAAGTATAGTGTATAGTGCGATTCTTGCCTTTTAAGGTATCCGACAACGTTCAAAGGAAAAAGAAAATAAAGATTGGATTCTTAAAAATTTATTTAAAATTATGGTTTTTAGATGTATTGTCAATTATAATACAAAATACTGTAAATGCAACAAAACTGTTTGAAAATATATTTTGAGAAATAGGAAAATGTGTAGTAAATTTTAATGAAATTTAACCAAAACGGTTAACATTCTACACAAAATTGTAATGCAGCAATCCTATTTCTCTTTGTACACAAGTTATAGAATATAATGAAGAATGAAATGAACCATAATTTAAGAAACATTTTGAAGATGCGAAGAAGTCATGGGTAAAAATATACGTAGATATGCCTTTTTTCCATATGTTCATAACTTAAGTTTCTAAAAACCCCTATAAATGAAAAAGCATTTCACCAACAATAAAACTATTGGTTCATTTCATTGCCCATATTATTTAAAACACATGCTGGGATTTTTATATAAATACCTCTATTAAGTTTTGAGTTTAGTTTAGTTTAGTTATATTAACGTCCCGTTTTAAATCAACACGAGGGCTATTTTGGGACGGACCTCGTAATTTTTAGCCACGGCCAGATGACTAGGACGACACCTGAAGTGGCACCCCTCTCTCTACACCACACTACACCAACAGGAGGACGTTTGGCCTGACAGATTTAACGTGCAAGAGACCCCCTCACACGACAGTTCTTCGGTGGAATCGAGTCTCGAACCTGAAGCCGATACCATACCACCAGGCCACAGCGGCCCCATTTAAGTTTTGAGATATCATGTTAAAGGTAGAGAATTTTTGTGAAAATTAAAGTTTTAAGAAAATTGAAACCAAGGACAAATGTTTTCTGAAAAAAAATGTGACCCTGGAGGATAGGCGAGGTCTTCCTTTTCCTAGAAAAGATAAACTGTTTTGGAAAGAGAAAAGCCTGCACTACAAGAAATAACAATTAAAAAATGCTTATGTATTTAATAAACAGTGTTTTTAACGTAGTCGACCTTAAGGAAGGGATGTTACTGCAAAAAAGAAAAAAAAAAATACATAAGTATTGAAAAGGATTTAAAAAACTGTTATTTATTATTCCAAATTCAGTTGAGAACTACTAAGTTTTATTTCAAAAAAGAAAAAAAAACAATACACCTTAAGTTTTGAAAAATAGTGCATGTTAAAAGTAACCACGCTTCTTAAAATTGCCCTGCTATAAAACATGGTTCTATTTTTTGGAAAGACACCGGTGTCTGCCAGTTCGATTTACTGTTATTTTTTTCTGAGGAGACAGCAGCAATAAATGATTCCCACAATAGGCTATCTTCCAGAAAATATTTTCAAACTCTTATTTCCAGAAATGGTTCATTTATATTATTTTACTGCTGCTGACAAAAATAATATTGACTGCAAGATAAGGAAAGGTATCGGTTTGAGATCAAACAAAAAACACTATCGTTCTAAAGTGAATCTTTCGTTGATTGGTTTGTCGATAAAAAAAAAAAAATCAATGAGAGCATAGTTTCTAGAGTTGTTTTTACTTTACTTTCCAGTACCATAAGAAACATTGTTAAATTGTCTTTATTTATGCAAAAAATAAGATTTTAAAGTTGATATCAGTGGATTTTATTTTTCCCAGAATTAGTTTTGAAGTTAAATGACTCTTTATATGCTGTGTCAACATGAAATAAAGAAACATTTTATTGAATGAGAAAATAAATGACTTTTTATATCTAAGTAAATGTTAGTTTATCAATCAGCAAGCATATTGGGTTTTGAGATTCATTAGTTCATAAAAAGCAATTAGAAAGTTCTTGAGACTAAAAATTACGTATTTATATTATTCGTAGTGCAATGAATTAACATCGTGAGAACGAAGCTCTATTTTTTTCAAGAAAATAAAACCGGCCGCCTTGCTAAGGAATTTGAGTATTCTTAACAACAATTTGAACGATATCCTACTAACATGAAGTTGTTGGACGCTTGTGGTGAAGATTTCGACTCGGAACAAACCTACCTATAGATGCCTAATTTTAGTATCAATATTCCATATCTTCAGAACATAAATCAATAGAACTTAGTATCATTATTCTAAATCTTCAGAACTTAAATCAATAGAACTTAGTATCAATAT
>JAPMOQ010043853.1:2190424-2214050 GCA_026543055.1 Argiope trifasciata | reverse complement strand
CACACACACACACACACACACACACACACACACACACACACACTCACTCACACACATTGAGCTTTATCATAAGTATAGATAATTATATGACAAACATATGCAACAATTCTTTTTTTTGACTAATATGTGGAAAACTAGACATTAATAAATATTATGCACTTGAATCAAAATATATTCGATGTTTCGTTATGTTATCACTTATCGTTTTTCTTCGCCTTATATTTTTGAAGTTTAAAAAACGATATAAATTCCAATTCTTAATCGATTGATAACATAGTTCTGTGTTGAAAAAAAACTCTCTTAAAAATAATTTTGCTTTCGTTTTTTGGTTATATTTTTGCGTTCTGTAGTATTTTAGGAAAAAGATATTTTAAATATGTATACAATTTACCTCAAATTGTTTGCCTTTTGAATTATGTTCATACAAAGTTTAATGATATTTTGAATTCCTTTTTCATCGTATGTATTGCATGACTCAATTGACAGATTGGGCCATTAATAATATTACTTAATAAAGTAAATATAAAAAATAATCTGACTTTGATTAAGAATTTGAAAGTAAAATTCATTCTTATGTTGTTGTCGTGTCCGTGTTTTGCACGGAAAGGGGGTGCAGTAGCTTCTGAGGGTAAAGAACCCTGAGCACCCAGAAGGCAGAAGTCTGACTTATAGCTCACACACACGATACAACCCTTTTTAGGGGGTGGTCGAATTCATTAACACACTCATTCATCCATCAGCAAGTCGGAATTTAGATCCAAATCAGAGACCGACTCATCCCTGATTCAGTACCCCCAGAGGTATCGCTTTGTTATGGGAAATTGGAGGACTTTGCAGTCTCGATATATTTAACGTGCCCCAACTGCCATTAGCCAACACGGCGGTCTTTGGCCAAGACAAAGACAGAACCCGCGACCTTTCGGTTACGATACTGACACTCTACCAACCAGGCTACCGCGGCCTAATTCATTCTTCTATACTTATAATAAAGCTCAATATGTGTGTGTGTTGGCGCTCTACAGGTCACACCGTTGGACCTACAGCTACCAAATTTGGTACATGTATACCTTGGAGGTCGGGAATGTGCACCTCGGAGCCCTTTTTCCGAGTTTTTAATTAGAATTTAAATTAATTAAAATTTAAGCGAAATTTCGACGTTTTTCCGTTATAACTTCCGAAAATATAATTGAACAAACATAATTTTTATATCAATTTAAAGATAAAAGACAGAATTAGCTTTCTAACGGTATCAGATTTTTTTATTTATAACGTAAGCTTCTATTTTTAACGAATTTTTAAAGAAATATTTTAACCATGTTTTTAGCTCATGACTGAATAAAATAAAAGAATGCCGGGAGTTCAAACAAAAAAAAACTATCATCGCAAAATAAATCTAAAGAAATGATACTTTTAGCACGTGACTGGATAAAATAAAAGAAACAAAAAATTTGATATTTTCTAAAAAAATAAATGCAACGCAAAGGTTTCTATAATCTTTTGCAATATCTAAATCTTTTTATTCAACAAATCTTTTTTATTTATGGTAAACCTGATTGAATTTAGACAAGATATGCATTGAAATCTCGACTTAATGGCATATTTCTATAATCGTTTACAATATCTGTATCATTAATTCAATATTATTTTTTTTTCTTTTTCGCTTTCTTAAAAAAAACATATTTAATATTTTGGCAGCACACGGAAAAAAATTTTTTAATTTCAGGCCAATCAATGCAGGGAATTGCTTCAAGGCTAATGAATATGTGACTTAATTGAAAATTTTAGGACGCATTACTCATGGCGAACCAGCTGGTCGCCAAAGGCGGCTAGTATAAAATATAATCATAAGAGGAAAAGATGCAGCAATTTTCTATCTTGACTTTCATGAGATAAACTAGACTTTAATATACATTTTGTACTTGAACTTATATATATTCGACATTTTTCTAATATAGGTATTACTAACTTACTTTGGTATTATTTTCTTTTTAAGTTTACAACTCCAGGGATTTCAATTACATTCCCAATATGTTAGAAATAAGTCCTAGAACTTTTAGAAAGTTTTCTACATGTTGAGATATTTTAAAATGAATGAAACTCCTTTTATTATTATATGGCTTACTCGTCTCTAGTTATTTACACCTTATTTCTTGTATTTTCCTGTCTGCTGAACTTATAAGAAGTTTTATTCAATGATAATTAAATAAAGAATACTTATTATTTAATACTAGCCGCCTTTGGCGACCAGCTGGTTCGCCATGAGTAAAGCGTTCTAAAATTTTCAATTAAATCCCATATTCATTAGCCTTGAAGTAATTCCGGGCATTGATTGACCTGAATTTAGTATTTTTTTTAAGATGATGGACGGAAAGTTTTAAAAATACACCTTTTCCTAGTAATATTCTTTAATTTTATAAATCCGTCAGTTTTAACCATCGGTTATGCTTCCAAAATATTAAAAAAAAAAATTTCGATGATGTTGCCAAAATATTAAATATGTTTTTTTAAAGAAAGCGAGAAAGGGAAAAAAAGTATTAAATTAATGATACAGATATTGCAAACGATAACATAAATATGCGCTTAAGTCGGGATTTCAATGCATATCCTGTCCAAATTCAATCAAGTTTACCGTAAATGAAGAAGATTTATTGAGTTAATGGTATACATCTTGCAAACGATTGTAGAAACCTCTGCTTTGCATTTATTTTTCAAAGAAAATATCACATTTTATATTTCTTTTATTTTATCCAGTCACGTGCTGAAAGTTGCATTTCTGTAGATTTATTTTGCGATGATAGTTTTTTTTATTTGAACTTCCGGCATTCTTTTATTTTATCCAGTCACGTGATAAAAACATGGTTAAAATATTTCTTTAAAAATTCATTAAAAATAGAAGTTTACATTATAAATTAAAAAAACTGATATCATTAGAAAGCTAATTTTTTATCTTTAAATTGATATAAAAATCATGTTTGATATAAAAATAATATTTTCGGAAGTTATAGCGGAAAAACGTAGAAATTTTGCTTAAATTTTAATTAATTCAAATTCTAATTAAAAATTCGAAAAAAGGGCTCAGAGGTGCACATTCCGGACCTCCAAGGTATACATGTACCAAATTTGGTAGCTGTAGGTCCAACGGTCTGGCCTGTAGAGCGCCAACACACACACACACACACACACACACACACACACACACACACACACACACACACACACACACACACACACACACACACACACATTGAGCTTTATTATAAGTATAGAAGAGTTCTAAAATACTGTAGTTTAAGGTTTAGGGATATCGTAAATGAATTAATTACCAGTTTGATTTTGGAACTGTTAATTCGATTTATGAAATTGCTATAAACAGTTAAAACACATTAAATATGGTTCAATAATTGATTTTTCAGGTATGAAAGATATCAGCTATATTTTGATTGATAAAATGTACGAAATGACAACTTTTTAATCCATTTTGTTTTTGAGAAAATAATTGTATTGTTGAAAGTTTTTTGAAATTCTGAATTTATATGCAATTTTCAATATTAATTGTAATTGTCAGTAAATTATGTTTGGCACATTAATGTTTTAAATGAAAATGTTCTGTATTCCTTTGATTCAAATTGCTTGAATTATGGCGCTTTGAATTTCAGTATTTAAAGCAACCTTAAATACTTTCAAAGTGTGTTTCTAGGAAAACCCGCATATTAACTGACATTTTTTTCTTGAGACAGGGGTTGATTGACTACGTATAAAATTTCATAACTCAGGAAATATAAAAGGACAAGAATATTTTACAAATTTAACATACACTGATGGAAAAAAAATCCCAACACCAAGAACAAATTATTGTACAGTAATGAAATTTTAGGAATACATTTGTCTAGGTAACATATTTAATTGATTAAAGTTTCAAGATCACAGGTAGAGCCATTTCAAATGTGAAATGTTGGTACATTAGTAACCGGTGTAACCGCCAGAATTTTGAATGCAAGCATGCAAACGTGCATGCATTGTGTCGCACAGGTGTCGGATATTAGTTTGTGGGATGGAGTTCCATGGCTGTTGCACTTGGGCGGTCAATGCAGGGACGGTTAATGCTGGTTGTGGATGACGCGTGAGTTGTCGTCCAATGATGTCCCATACGTGCTCGATTGGAGAAGGATCTGGTGATCTATCAGGCCAAGGCAACATGTCGACACTCTGTAGAGCATGTTGGGTTACAACAGCAGTATGAGGGCGAGCGTTATCCTGTTGGAAAACACCCCCTTGAATGCTGTTCATGAATGGCAGCACAACAGGTTGTATCACTAGACTGACATACAAATTTGCAGTCAGGGTGCGTGGGATAACCACGAGAGTGCTCCTGCTGTCATACAAAATTGCGTCCCAAACCATAACTCCAGGAGTAGGCCCTGTGAGTCTAGGCCGTAGACAGGTCACTAGCAGGCGTTCACCTGGCCTCCTTCTAACCAACAAACGGCTATCACTGCGACCAAGGCAGAACCGGCTTTCATCAGAAAACACAACAGATCTCCACTCCGTCCTCCAATGAGCTCTAGTGTGACACCACTCACGTCGCAAATGGCAGTCATTTGGAGTCTGTGGAATTCACTGCACAGGGCGTCTGGCTCGGAGCTGTCTTGAAGTAACCGATTTGTAACAGTTCGTTGTGTAACTGTGGGGCCAACTGCAGCTCGAATTTCATCTGCAGAAGCAGTGCGATTAGCCACAGCCATACGCCGAATACGACGGTCTTCCCTTTCAGTAGTACCACGTTGCCGCCCGGAACCTGGTGTTCTTGAGGCAGTACCTTCCCTTGACCACTGCCACCAATACTCATGCACAGTGGATACATTCCTGCCAAGTGTTTCAGCAATATCGCGGAAAGAAAACCCACCTTCTCGTAGACATACAACACGACCTCGTTCAAACTCAGTGAGCTGTTGATAATGGCTTTTTCGTCATCTCAGAGGCATATCTTATGTCATTTGATTAACATTAACCCACTACGTCAAATCTCAACAGTAAATAACGATCACGAACCTTGCAGCGCTTATTTAAAGCAAACATCATTTGCATGTTCATAGTGTCGCTACTAGCACCACACTTACGCTCGTAGCTCGAAATTTGAATCGACGTCATCTTTCAGATGTATAAACACGCCTACCAAATTTCGTTTATCTAGCACAGCTCCTTCCTTGTGTTGGGATTTTTTTCCCATCAGTGTAGAAGGCCCAGAGACTATGTCGTGCTGGTAGATTTACCCTAAACAGTAACATAATTAATTTAGACTCCATCTCACATCGGAGTTAGCCAACTTCATAATATTGAAAAAATGTTTTATTAAAAGAAACATAGACCTACATAGCCAGCCCCGACTGCCTATGTTTTTATTCTTTTCGAATTCAGAGTCCGTTTTCAGAAAAATTGTTCGAAAAAGAATAACCAGAAGATTACAGAAGAAAAGGATTTATTCTTTCAGAACAATTAGTTCTAATTGCTTTCTAAAAAATACCATTTCTCTGAGTTCTGATTGAAGACATACCCTAAAATATGAAGACCACCAAAAAAAACCCTATTTACCATAAAATACAATACTGCTTAACAAATTAAATATACATAACATAGTCAAAACTTTAAAAAAAAGTTGGTCTTGACACCACTTTTTAAAATATAAATTCACAATAAGAAATAATAATAATAAAGAAAGGAACAAAAACTGTTCCGCAGTGGAGAGCCGTCTCAACTGTAACTCAAGTAAATAGATTTTTCAGTAATTCATTTTTTCTACAAACAACATAAATTGTGATTATTATGTCATTTTTAAGCTTTTACCCAAAGAGAGCAAGTATCTATCTTTAAATTTTTTTCGTATAAAAACTAGTAAATGATTGCATTAAATAAGTATACAATTTTAGAAGATTCATACTTTTAGAATTTAAAATGTTCTAATGCTCATTTGAATAATTATAATTTTTTCAAAGGACTCTTTCTTGTAACTCTTTAATGTTACAAGAAAATTTGGAGTGGTTTGCTATGATAACAACATGGGCGCGGTGGCCTAATGGTAAAGTCTTGGCTTCGGAACCGGAAGGTTGCTATCTCTAGGCTCGATTCCACAGAATAATCACCGTATAAGCGGCCTTGGTGCATGTTTAATCAGAGGGAGCCAAAAGTCCTCCCGCTTGTGTTGTTTAGAAGTTTGGATATGGGTGGGGGTTCCAACTCTGGTGTCTTCCTCATCATCTGACAATGGTTCAAAATTAAGAGGTCCGTCCCTAAATAGTCCTTGTGTTGCTTCAAAATGGGGTGTTAATAAAAATAAACTAAACCATAATAATAACAGCCATACGACAATAAGGAGTAGTTTGCTATTTTATTCTAGAGTAAAACTGCAGTACATATTTTTTAGCCTGATTATTGAATTTTTTTATTTTTAGAGAAGGAATTGAATATTAATTACTTAAATGAAGTATAAAAACAAAAATTGGCATCAAGATTTATTTTATTTTACAATCACGTTATTCTTGTGTAACAAAATATATTATAAATATTTTTGCAATGATCTCAAAAAGCAAGCTGTACGGCGTATTTTAAACACATAATAATCTGAAAAAGAAGACAACATAGCTGAAAAATAAGTATTTAAATATCTTTAATCCCTTGGAACCAATGCTATTTTATACAGTTCCAAACCTTACTTTAAATCAATTTTATTTACATATTAACATTAAATGAGGAAAAAAAAATAGTCTTTAAAACAAAAAAAGTTAATAAAAAGTTGATAAATTCTCTTAAGAATGGAATGGTGTTTACAGAGAAATAAATATTTGTTTTTTCGGAATATATGATACGATATATCAAAAATCCTAAAAGATTTTAGTAACTAATAATATGATATATTTTAATTACAATGATTTATTTAAGTAATAAATGTTTAGCCTTATTGTTCTCACTTTATGTTATACTGGAAAATAAAGTCACATCTCTTGTGAGAACTTATTTTATTACATCTTAGTAGATTTCATCGACGATTTGCCGAGTGTCATCTTTGAGTTCAGCCAGATAAGGTTAGATACAATTCAAATAGCATAGTATCTTGGGCGATATAGTTATACCTTTTCGATAACGCGTTGCATTCAAAATATAAAAGGAGAAAATATCGATAAAAAATATTGAAATGTCATAAAATATCGAACAATGCATTTTTGTTAATAGGCAAATGGCTCAAAGCCACAAATCAGAGTCAAGTTGATCGGAAAGCGATCTTAAGCTTCGATTTATCATTTGTTTATCACTAAAAGTATCTAAAATGAATACTTTTATAGAATTTGCAATGTGGAAGATCCATCTTACATTAAGATGACCCTCTAGAATAAAATTGTTTACTTTGAGAGCATGCATTACATAATGAACCCGCTTGCAGCCAGATGTTTCAGTACAGCTAGAGTTTCATAAATCTGATTCAACAACAACAAAAATAATAATACCTCATCTGCTTTCAAAGAAGAATACGTAATAATAATGCATTACTGGTAAAAGTGGGTAAAAATATGTGCAATTAAAAGATGTTGAAGAATATTTTCATTTATGCTCTCTTCATTGCCTATGCGATTTCAAGCTTCAATTATTTAAAATCTCTTAATGAAAACAGGACCATGTTCTCATATGATGATGATGGTGATATTAATAATAATGTCGCAAAAGGAAAATCTGCATATAATACTTTTTTCTGCTTTTTTTTCAAATGAATTTTTAAAGTTTTAGCGAATTGATGGCAAACTTTGCAAATTCCATTTTTTCTCGCAATTTTTTATTCCTTTTATTTTTTTACTAGTCATTTTAATATTGAGAAATCCGACAACCTTCTAAATAAGAATTCTTGTTTGTTACACGTGCAACTTTACAGATAATATCAAAATTTCTTTTTTACTGTATGGCTTATAACTTTTTTCCTTCCCCATTTTTTACTTAACGGAAACTTTTCCATCTAAAGGAATCTCAAAACATTTTATAATTAAAAAAAGAAAGCTGGGATTTTCCTTCTCCTATAACTTGACTGAAACTTTCTACTCTGAGCAAGAATGGATATGGGATTATTTTTAGAAGAAGAAATGTGCTTGTTCCCTTTTTGAACAAAGTAAGGACGGTGAACTTTTGCCCAATATAATTTTTCACTGGAATGCACATGTTTGCTTTTTCCGTAAGAAAATTTTAGATACAAACAATATTTCGAAAATCTAACTTTTGTTTTGTCTTCCTATTCTTATATGTTTTTACTCCTTATACGATTCGTAGAAAAAATATTGGAGTAAGGGAATGATATTTTTGGTCCTACTCTCAAGAAGTAAAGTCGTAATAAGACATATTTTGGTTTAAAGTATTTACAAATTATTTAGGTAAACTTGTAAATAAATTTAAATGATTCAATTGTATGATATATATGTATTTATAAATGCATAAAAATTTTGTTTGTATTATATATAATATTTGTGTAATTTGTTATCATGTGAATGCTTGATGTTGTTTTGGCTTAAGGTTTTTGTATCCTCAAAAAATTGGCAATTTATTACTTTTGAGGAATCAACTTTTTGCTTTTAGGGTTATTAGAACATCATACAGAAGATCATCCATTTGGCGAATTATCACTAACTAAAGCTACATTATGATTTTCAAATTTTTCATTCTCGGCTTTCTTATGAATTTCCTTAATTAATTTAAATTATTAATCACTTTAAACCTGTTTGAAACAATCATAACACATTTAGATTACGTAAGCTTCGATACTTAAAAAAACGAGGATTTTTTTTTCAACTTTCTCCCTCTCGCATACACACTGACTTACACACGCAGTCATTTATTAACAGCAGATATCACTAATTTAAATTTAAATATGATTCAATCAATAAATTAAATAATAACTACGCAGGGCAATAATTAATGCAATTTTTACAAAAGGAGTTGCATTAGTGTACAAAAATTTGAAATGTACAAAATAGCGAATCGAAATTACAGTTAAACCTAAGAATCTACAAATAAAGAAAAAGCAAAATCGTTACTTACTTAGTAATAGTCATAAATGTTATATATATTACGGTAAAAGTAATAAATCGGTGATTATATAAAATTTACCGATGATTATACAAAATCACGACTGAATTTGGTGAACATGATAAATTATTTCATATTTATCAAATTTACCGGTTAGTTTATAAAATCCCCATTACCAGTTGGGGATTTTATAAATTAACCGGTAAATTTGATAAATATGAAATAATTTATCATATTTACCAAATTCAGTGGTAATTATGCATAATCATGGGTTGTTTTATATAATCACCGAATTTATTACTTTTATTGTAACATATACACTTTATGTCGATTTTTTTTTTGAAGGATTATGAGAATCATTAGAAAAAAAAAGAGGATATGAAGCTTTTAGCTAATTCAAATGTTTTTAAAATGGGTTTAAATATTATTATGGGAATTTCGTATCTGTCACGCTTTGTTTTTTAACCAAAATCTTATTTACGAGCTTCTAATAAATACAGAATTAAATTAATATAGATAAAACAATTATTCAGATTCTTATAAATTTTAATTGTTTTACAGTGCATAAATCAATATTTTATGATGTATATTTAATTGTTAAAAAATATTTTGAAAGCAGCTTCCTCCCTTAAAATGATAGGAATAAGATAGTTTTATTTGCTTTTTTTATTTCTCCACTATTTTCATTTTAAATTAAACTTAATTCTTAACAATACTTTCCGTTTTAAAAATGAAACACACACACACACATGAAAAAACCGATTATTACTTTATAAAACCAAGCAAATATCCCTTAAGCACATATTTTTAATTCAACATATATTCTTTCGCGTGTTTCTAGGTTTGTTAGAAATGTAAACCATTCATGCTTGAGAGTGAAATAAAATGCATGTGTTTTTTGTTAAACAACATCAAACATTTGTTGGCAGAACACTGTACTCTAATAAGAAAAAAAAATCACAAGTATTCAATAGAAATTTCAGCGACAACTTCTTTAGTTCACTTATATGCAGAAGTGACAACAGCAGGCAGAAACATTAAAATATACTGATTTCTTTGTCCCACTACGATTATTTATCTCAATCCCCAGAGTGAAAAGAAAAAGTTATTTTTCCAAGTGATTAGTGAAAGCGTTTAGGAAAATAAAAATGAGAAATAGCTTCCTTTAGAATGCGGTTGTTAAAAATCTTTATACAGCTGTCAGAATGTTTTGCTTTTTAAAAAATATATATATATTATCTTGAGAAATACTAAAATGCTTTTGGTTGAATCTAGTTTGTTATATAAAAGAAAGACAACTGATACTTTATGAGAATGTAACATTATGGATGAGATATGATTGATGACTTAAATGATGAATGTAATCCATTAGTTTTTACATGGGAATTTTATACAAAGTATTAAATTGTTGCTTTTTTATTAAGCATTTTACAGAAATGACACATGTATTTTTTTCATTCAAACTGTCTTTGTTTGATTTGTCATTGACATTTTATTTCACATGTATCAGGAATGACAATTTTACAATATAATGTTAGAAACCTATAATATTCTTTGTTTGTGTAGGGAAAAATTTATTTCATAGAAAGGAATAAATTATTACAAATGCATATATAAAGATTGTTAAATAAATGTTTGGCGTATTTGTTGTCGGAATTGTGCCAATACGTAGGTTGAATTCCACCAAGGATCAAACCTGCGATGTTTGGATTAAAAGTCCAGTATCTTATCCTCTATACAAACCTGGCAACTAATGTTTAGTGGTAGTTACTGGCTTATTAAGATGTCACCACAACTTGACTATCTTGAATTTGACTATAAGATTGGTTACTGCAGTTTTTTACGCGAAAAATGAAATAAACCACGATAACAAAATTTTGAAATATATATTTATTATGCACCAAGAGCTTACGATTTTTCGAGAAAATTGTCGACCACCATGACCACTCTCTATAAAATAATGCCATTGTGTTGCTGTTGTTGCAATTAATGATTTGCTATCTACTTCATTATTGTAAATTTGCTATTTTACTGTTATTTTGTGCACCTTAACTGCATTTTTGTTGCCTGTACGTGTTTTTCGTGAAATTTTGTTTCCTTTGATATTTTTTACGATGCTCCAATAATCTACTACATTTACATTTACAACAAATCCATGGAAGGATTTCAGCAGCTATATATTGAAAAGCGATATCCGAACGAAATTAATTTCTGATACATGATTTTGAGTATCTTTTAAGATCTGCAATTTATATCTGAATTTGTTTCCGACTGGATTCCCATTTTCTTCTAGGATCCTGTATTATTATTTTATTATTCTTGTAAGATTCTTGGAAATCTATTACAGTATAAATTTGTTTTATTCAGTATTTTCATATTAGAAAAATATAAGTTCCTTTTGAAGAATAATTCAATAATTCCATTTTCTCGTTTAATATTGAAACGGCTCATGATATGTAATTGTCAAGGAACAACTTATAGCACTGAAATATATTTTTCAAATTTATTCTTTTTGAAATTCTTTTGACATGAAATTTGATTTGATTGAATGCGAGGGGATAAGTGTTCGTACTATATTTTTATAATAAAAGCTCTTTAAGTATGCAATTTTTTATATAAAGGAGATCATATTTTATTAATTAAAATTAATTTGGTTATGTTTGATGTCATAATAACTTTCCAGATAGTGCTGCGTTATTTCACTATAGAATATGTTACGTTTAGAATATTTTTATGGTTGATGTGTGATTTTATTAATTCACATCAATTGTTTAACATAGTAATATTTTTCAAATAAATATTGATAATACATGTAATTATATACATAAGCTTTCATAGTAACAAACAATAATGATGTTTTATATGTAATTAAAATTATTATACTCTGGAACTATTATGAACCATTTTGAATAAACCTCGTTTAAGCAAAGCAACCCTTTTGTTTATGGAACTTATTTTCTGTTTTAAAAACTAATTGAAAAAGAGATTACATTTTTAATGAATCTTTAGTAATATTGGTACTTTTTCTTTATACGGCCCGAGATGTTGCTAATGTGAGCCAAACTCTAGACAAGTAGTCGCTGAACGAAGCGAATGGGCAAATAAATGTTACCTATGCCAATAAAACGCGAATAAAGTCGCTATATGAATAACGTAAATTTAACAAGTTTGAAGGTTAAATTTAACATAATTTTGCCTTTTGGGCGATTTTTCCCTTTCCAAGTAACGATTATTTGGCGATTTGTTTTGAGCCCGTTTAGCGGAAAAAACCGAAATATTTCATGCATATGAAACTAGTTAACTATCTATTTACAATTTGAAATTCTTGTGAATATTTGACTGAATTCTTTTCTGTTTTTTCCATTCAATGGAATTATATTCTATGAAAGCTGTTTATGCATATTTTTTTAACATTTAATTAATTGAAGTTTGTTGTGAAATCTATAATAGTTGCAATTACCGTATATATTTGAAAACATTATAGAACAAATTGTTGAAAAGATTTTGCCATATTCCAAGAAATTATTGATATTGTTCTAAAAGACAAAGTTCAGACCACTATGATTCCAATGTTTATGATTTCTTCTTTATGATTTCCTTTAAACTGTCAAATATTTCCTTTTCTAAAAAAATATTTCTTCTTCGATAAAATCTTACTAGAATTCCTTTATTCTCAGAAATACTTCCAAATATAAAACCTGAACACATTGGATTTATCATGTATACAAATCGTTTTCCCACTGCCCATAAATCTGTTTCATGGAAATCGCTTTTCTTGATTCTACTGCTTGCCAGATATGAGAAAAGTCTCGGGAAAGGTTTCAGTTTCCATCAACCTCCAATCCTATCTTTCCGCTTTGCATTATCTATGAATTTATTTCGAGATATATATATCATTCTTCAATAGAATTTTTTTTTTCCATTTGAAATTGTTTCCACTTTGTATAAAAAGTAACAAAAATAAAGCAGGCTGAAAATCCTATTTAAGGTATCCGACTACGTTAAAAACACTGGTTATCGACCACATTGGCAATTTTTCAAAAATTATTTCTTGTAGTTTAAACTTTTCTCTTTACAAAACAGTTTGTCTTTTGTAGGAAAAGGAAGGCCTAACCTAGCATCCAGGGTCACATTTTTTTCAGTTAAATTTTGTCTTTCACTTCAATTTTCTCAAAACTTTAAGTTTCAGAAAAATTCTCCACCATTAATATAATATCACAAAAACTAATAGAGTTAGTTACATAAAAATTCCAGCGTGTGTTTTAAACAATATGAGAAATGAAACGAACCAAAAGTTTTATTGTTGGTGAAATATTTTTCATTTATAGGAGTTTTCAAAAAAATTAAGTTGCGAAATTATGGTAAAAATTTATATATGCGTATATTTTTAGCCATAAATTCTTTGCATTTCAAATGTTTTGTTAAATTTTCGTTCATTTCTTTCATCATTATATTCTATAACTTGTGTACAAAGAAAAATAATATTGGTGCATCACAATTTTGTGTAAAGTTTTAACCATTTTAGTTAAATTTCATTAAAATTTACGACAGATTCTCTAATTTCTTAAAATATATTATATTTTCGAATAAATTTTTTGAATTTATAGTTTTCTTTATAGACAATACAACTAAGAATCATCAAAAGTTTTTTAAAAATAAAATTTAAAAAAAATTGTCCTTTGAACTTAATCGGATACCTTAAGTGAGATATAATTCAAATGTTGTTGTAAGTATATAACATTCGTCGTAATTAGTTTTTTCAGGTGTGTCTCATGACGCCGAAAAAATGAATGCATTGTTATAAAAAACTGATGATGTACTCTGTTTTATTGGCTTATATTTTTATCTATACAATTGGTAGTTTTGAGTTTAGATTCGTTTGTATAAAGAAAAGAATGGATTATATAGATTAGTGATATCCTAATTGACAAATTGGGAGTAAAATATGGAATAAATATGTATTTTTTGCCCTGATTCGTTGAACTTATGTTGTTTAGATATCTTGTTTTACGATTCAATTATTTAATTATGTATAAATAAAGTTAAAAAGGATAGCTGATACTTTTATGAATTTAGATTAAGTTTGAAACGTATCTGCATTACTAATGATAAAAATATTCGCTGTTTTCTTCCGTCTAGCTTATTTCACATTTTAATGACCTCATTCACGTATATATAGAAGGAAGAAAAAACAGATTTTTTGTCAAGTGATTTTCATAATTTTATAGAGAAATAAAATGTTATAAAAACTTCATGCAAAACTTAATAAGATAAAATTTTGATTTATCGTCTTCATAGAAAGATAAATTGAGAAAATTAAATATTTTCTGATTTAAGAAACAAACTTAGAGATTCAAAGCTAAATATATAAATAAGTAAATAAAATTAAACAAATAAATAAAAAAAAAATCTGGAGATAAAATATTTTGTCAATCATAGTATGTATAAGGAAGTTAAAAATGCTCTGAGAATTTTTCAAAAGTAAATTATTGGAGAAATACAATACGAAAGTATCAAATATAAAATTTATATATGATATGTGCTTAAAGTCAAGCTGATGTTATTTTTTAATAAATCAAGTTACAACTTTTATAAAGGATGTGAATATGTTTTAGAGATAGGGAAATTTTCATCAAAATTTTAGATATATTATCCAGATCAAAGGCAAATGGTAACTCATTATCAGTCATCTTATTTATTAATAGAATTTCATCATTTAATGAGTGAAAAGAAGGCGAACTTTCTTTAGATCAGGAACTAGGAAATATATTAATTAAGTTTTCAATCTATTTTATGCAAAAACAATTAAAATAGAGTTTTATAATTTTACAACCTTTTTTTCCAAACAAGTAATCCCAAATATAGACATATTCCTTCAAGAATTTAAAAAAAAACTTTCGATAGGTCGACAGCATAATTTATCAGTAAAATTAATTTTTATACTCACTCCTTTATGAAATATAACCATTTATGTATAGTATTCTCTATAGCTATTAGATTAATAGGTTTATTATTTTACAAGCTTTGTATCCAGTTGTGTAAAATATCTGCAATATATGTACCTCGTCATTGTGAAAGTTGATAAATAGTAGATTGCGGTCTTAAAAACAGTTTATTCATACATAATGCATATTTTGCACCATAGAATTCAGATCAACTGTCTGGAGAGTCTTTATTGTCTGGGTTTTTTTTTGTGGTGAAAAGTAGGCTTAAATTAGAAGAACGTGTGTCTATAACAGCATGTTTTATTTTAAACTGGTTTGAAAATCCACAAAAGAAAATATTGTAGTCTAGAAAAATTTTTGTACACGAACAATAATTCAAACATTACGTCTCATATAGTAAACTTAAGTTTGCTTAAGTAATAATAAAAATTTTCTCAAATAATTAAGCTTCAGAAAACATGTTAACGATTTAGCTGTCCCAAATAGAGCCTAATATGAGAAGAAAATTGATTCATGCAGATGTTTAGGAATGATAAATGACAAACATTTGTTATCTGTTATTTTCCTTTCATTATTTAAACATTAAATTGACGGTATTGAATACAAACTCAATACTCAATGGTAAATAAAAATGCTGTAACATATTTGTTATAAAATATTTCAAATTTTGTTAACTGTTTAAAATTTTTTTATTTTTAATCAAACTGATCTGAAATTATAATTTTACTATTTGCTTTAAAACGAATATCCTGAATAAAACTGACCACGAAATACCTAAAAGCTTGGTATTACTGAATAATCGAGTCACTCGGACAATTAAATAGGGAAATAAGGTAAATGGGTAAAAACATTAAAGTAAGGTAAGAACATTAAGATAGTTCCTGTTAATGGGTGACATATGCGTAAAGCTACCCAATAGAAGTACAAACCGACATCAGAAAGGAGCAAAATCGAACCCTTATCATTATTGCATCCACTAGGACAGCGATATTCTACAAACCTGTACGGCACGTTTTACCTTACAAACGAAGTGCTTCAAAATACATCATATCAAAATGTATTAAAAATCTAAGGGAATCGGAGAAGAAAGCCCCTTCAAAATTCAATAACAGCGGAAACTTAAGAATGTGATTTTAATCACAGATTGAACAAAAATTATTAAAGGTTACTTTCATTGATCATAAAGCTACAACAATGAAATTGCATTTATTATTAAACGGTAAATACAAGAAGGAAATATGACATACGATTTTCAATTTCGATAATCTGTCAGCTATAAATAAAGGAAGATTCGGATTAATTTTTAAAAATCTGTTTTCTCATGTTTTTGTATCCAATGAGTCTAGGAAAGCCAATAATATATGTAGATAATAGTGGATTAAATTTAAAGAAAAAGGTTTTGTAAAATTAATGAAATACAACAAATCCTAAATACGTTAAATACCTGATACAATAATGCTGAAGTGTCTGAGTAATATCTTGGATACGATCAAATTGACGTAAGAAGAGAGGATACGGTCATTGGGTTTATTTGCAACTTTTAACCAGGACTGTTTTTACAGTTTTTTTAACAGAAGTTGAAGAATCATTTTTCTTAGAGTCGTAGAAATTGGAATTTTTAAATATAACCTTCATTATATAATTCAGTCATTATAAATTATTATAAATATATCTTGGAAATAATTTTTTTCATATTCCAAAACAGATCATAATTCTTGTATGGATCCAGTGTTTATTTAAATTAATTGATTCATTGTGCACTTGAATCCAAGCATAGTAAAACATCATGCTGTTATTGGTAAAGCAGATATACATAAAAATTATAAATCTCGGCACTCTCAGAGAAGGATTAAATGAGCACAATGTAAAAACTAAAATGAGCACAAAGCAGAGAATAAAATTTCATATTTTCAAAGATGAAACAAGCCAAATTAAATCCAAATATTTAAAGAGCAGAATAATATAGAAATATAATTCCACGGATAAAATAAAATATTAGTTAGACTTTCTTACTATTCTCATTTCTAAACTGGTCAGAAAAACACAATGTGTATAACAAACGTCTAGAAAACTGACGATAATAGTTTGCACCAATAATAATAATAAAAAAACCATAGGAAAATTAAGCTTAGTAGATTAATGTAGTGAGAAGGAAGCAGTATCTCTGATGTCAGAGGTTTGTTTTTTGGTAATCTATTATCCATCTTCTTTGAAGGTAATGGGTAGGGATAGCACTGCATAAAAAAGATCTCCTCAAACAAAAAATCTAGTACACAACTTAGAAAATAATCTCCCTAAAAGACAAGGTCTTCAGAGAATTCTTGTCTAGGATAATGTCAGACATTGTTTTCGACTGATTTTGGATTGGTTTTTGTTTTGAATGCATACCCCAATTTTGCTTTGATTTTATTTACATTTTCTCCCTTGAAAAGTTTGTATAAGTTTTAACAGTGATTTCTAAACTTTTCGTTTCTGGGTATTTTCGGGGGAAACACTTCTTTTTTTTTTAAGTTGACTAAATTAAACTCTAAACAGTTTTGTAGAGCTGTCAGAAAGCTTTTTGTATCTAAGAAAAGAAAAAAATATAACCTATTTTACGTATATAAAACTTTTTAAAACAAATTTTAATAATTATAAAGATTAATAAAATGGATAATATTGTTATTTACTCTCCATTTTATCGAGATATGTAAATTAGCAGGATTCAGGCATTTTTTTATAACAGCAGCTATAGGAAAAAACTGCCCTTTTCTTATTAAAAAAGGAGAAAACATGTAAAAATTTTGAGCTTCAACATTTAGTATTGGATGCTTATATTTTATCAGTAATGAAATCTAGCTTTTTAAAATGTTGTTTTAAGGAATTATTAAAAGGAATTCAATGAATTATTATTTATTCTCATGTTCTTGATCAGAGAAGGTATGCATGGTTCACAGGTGTTAAGGGGAATTATAATTTATACATTTTATTATTATAATTTTATTAATATTATCATCCTGATAATATATTTCATATTCTATGTGATTTTTGATAATTGACCTATTTTATGGTCAGTAAATATACCATGGCATTTTAAATTATATTAAGATTGTTATTACATGCATAAAAATTAATATTTCGCAAAGCACATGCTGGAAACGAGATTATCTATCATGTTATCGTGAAACATTACAATAAATGCATATAATAAATATTTATATTATTCCTTCCTGGTACTTTATAAATATTATAATTATATACACTGAAGTGACAAAAGTCATGGGATGACTGTTAATATCGTGTCGGTACTCCTTTTGCCCCGCGAAGTGCAACAACTCGACGTGTCATGGAGTCCACAAGTCGTTGGAAGTCCTCTGCAGGAATATTGAGCCATGCTGTCTGTATAGACGTCCATAATTGTGAAAGTGTGGATGGTGCAGGAGTTTGGGCACGAACGGACCTTTCGATGATGTCCCATAAATGCTCGATGGGATTCATATCGGGCGATATAGACGGCCAGATCATGTGCTGGAATTGTACGGAATGTTCTTCAAACCAATCGCGAACAGTTCTGGCCCGGTGACATGGCGCATTGTCATCCATAAAAATCCCATCGTTGTGTGGGTACGTGAAGTCCATGAATGGCTGCAAATGATCTGAAAGCAGCTGAACATAACCATTTCCAGTCAATGATCGGTTCAGTTACACCAGAGGACCAAGTCCATGCCATGTAAAAACAGCCCACACCATTATGCAGCCATCAGCTTGAACAGTGCCTTGCTGACAGTTTGGGTCCATGGCTTCGTGGGGTCTGCGCCACACTCGAACTCTACCATCAGCTCGTAAGAACTGAAATCGTGACTCATCTTACCACGCCACAGTTTTCCACTGGTTTAGGGACCAGTCGATATGCTCACGAGCCCAGCAGAGTCGCTGCAGGCGATGTCGTGCTGTCAGTAAAGGCACTCGAGTCGGTGTTCTGCTGTCATAGCCCAAGGAAGACAAATTTCGCCACACAGTCCTATCGGACACGTCCCTCGTACGTCCCACATTGATTCCTGCAGTTATTTGACGAAGTGTTGCGTGTCTATTAACATTGACCATTCTACACAGACGTCGGTGGCCTCGGTCGTTAAGTGCAGGTGGTCGCCCACTGCGCTGTCCATGATGGGATGTGATGCCCGAAATTTCATCCTCTTGGCACACTTTTGATACTGTGGATCTCGGAATGTTGAATTCACTAACGATATCCGCAATGGAATGACCCATGCGTCTAGTTCCAACTAACATTCCACGTTCAAAGTCTGTTAATTCTCGTCGTGCCGCCATAAATCATGAAAAACCTGTTCACATGAATAACTTGAATACAAATTAAAGCTCTGGAAAACGAACTGCACATTTATTCTTTTTCGCTGCGATACTACTGCCATCTGTATATTTGCATATTGCTATCCCATGACTTTTGTCACTTCAGTGTATATATGATAAATTGATAAATAGTTAAAATTGCTTACTTTTTCTATACTTCACTAAAAATAAATATATGATTGATAGTAAGAGATTAGACTTTTTATGGGTGTAACTAAATTATTTGCAGTTAAAGAAAAACTTCCCTTTTGACGTTTTAAAATAGAATTTTAAAAATGGTACCATTTATTATTGTTTTTTAAATATATGTTGTAGTTTATGTTTAAAAGTATAGTTGTATATAGAAAAATTAGTACAAAGTAGTAGTAGTAATAAAAAAGTAGTACATTTTTTATTTTGTTATAGTAGATATATGGAAAATAGATATTTCATTAACTGTACCTTTATTATTTAATATTGTACTTTTTATTATTTTTTTCAGATTAATAACAACACCGAAAAAACTCCTTCCATTAAAATAATATAAATAAATGTATTTCTACTTTTCCTACCTATATAAATTTTATTTCATTTGTTTCTTGTTAGAAAGACTAGAAATTTAAATGCAAAGATTTGTACTTTTCTGATACGGTAAATTTTAAAAATATTTAACAACTCTGTATTTATGTTGATTATGCTCTATTGAATAATTTAGAATTTAATCATTCATATTATTAATTTTTAATACTGCACCAATGATACAACTAAGTAAATATTTTATAGAGAAGTTGAAGATGAGTAATGATACAACTAACAGTAGTGTATTTAAATGATAGTTAAAAAGCTTTATTATTATAATAAACAATTAAAATTTAAAGAGTTATATTTTAGAATTATGAGAATATTATAAGATATATTCAATTTATGATTTAAAAGGTATAAGAATATTATAAAGATATGTTCGATTTCTGACCTAAAAATTTATAAGAATATTATAAGATTTATTCGATTTCTAATTTAAAGAACTGTTTCAACGATTTATGTACCTAGTTCTTATAAATTTTTTGCCTTAAATCCTATGTGCTGAAAACGAACTTCAATATGTAATTCAAAATGCAAGAATTTTCAAATCGATCATTCCTAAGACTGAAAACCAATTTTGTCCAAGAAATGAAAGAATGATAAATCTTTGCGCTTGGTGAACAACTTTCCTCAATTGAGTATTTTAGTAGATTAAAAGCTAACAAAACAGGGAAAGTATATCAAAAACTCGTATCATACTTTTATTTTCAAAAACATCCTTTCAGTAAGTCGAAGTGTGTTCAAACAGTTTGTAAAAACTAAAATTTTTCATGTTGCTAATTTTAATGAAATGAAACAGCATAATGAAAACCAAACCTTGTTCTTATCCAATTAAAATTTTGAACTAATTTTATAGAATTGTTTCCTTATTTAAAAGATTTTTTCTATACAGAATTTTACTCAGCATATTCCTTCCTTTTTACTCCATAGCTAAACTTATTTTCACAAACATTTCCTCTTCTAAAGCATAAATGTCTGCTTTTATATTCAAACAGAAAAACCCACTTATATTTTTAAATCTGACCAGTTTACTTTTTATGTTTATTTGAAATGCAGACTACTAAACTCTTGAGAATGCAAATTTTACAGAATGGTCTTTTGTTCAACAACAGGAAACTTCTGTTTGTGGAAGATAATACTCGAGGAAAAATATCTTTTTAAGGCTCCGGAGAAACTTACAATAGTAGTTCCTCAAACGCATTTACTCACACTGAAGTTAGCAAAGCATACAAGAGGCATTAAAAGGTACTGAAATTTAGATTCTACAGTCTCGTTGCACTTGATTTAACTTGGTACTTAATTACAAAATAAAAATAATTATTCCTTTCACGGTTAACAAAGCTTTTAGAGATATAAAATAAGAAAGGGGTTAAAATGTTTTCTACTTTGAATCTTTCTTAACTTGCTAGAATACTGCTTTTAACTTGATATTTTATTTTTTAATAGTATTAATTAGGAGAATCCAGAATCTTGCATTTTGATCGCATTTGTCCTGTTTCAGCAATGCATAAAACATAATATGGCTATTGATACTTTTTGTTTAATTCCTGAAAGAAGTAGGAATGGTATGAAGCAACGAGGTATTATGGAGAGCCTCGTTATCAGCCTCGTCTATTACAACGATTTGAAAAAGCCACAGCGATTATTGTGCTATTGAAACTTATATTTAATTCTTTAATGAAGCAGGAATAGTATGTATGAATTAAAACTGAAAATGTCACCGAAACATTTCAAATATTTTCTTCTGCGTTGAAATATTGAATCGAAAAAAACTATTATGGCACAGACATTAGGATAAGTATCAGCCTCGTTATCTTACAAGGATTTGAAATAATGATTCATATATAGCACCGTTGAAACTTTTATTTGATTTTTGAATAAAGCAGGAATAGTATGTATGAAGTTTGACTAATGATTTCTGCTAAATATCTCCAATAGTTTGTTCTGCTTTAAATTATTAAAAAGAAAGACTGTTAAAACGGTGGTGTTAGGAATAGTATGCATCAATTTTGACTGATAATGTCTAAGAAATGTCTCGAATATTTTGTTTTGCGCTAAATTATTGAATTTGTTTGCCACAACTACGTGGCAGCAGAGTTGCACAGTGTATTAAGTGACCCAAAAATAATGATGCCTTCGGAAGAAATCACTTTATTTCAAAAAAGTGTTCATCATGAATTCAATTTATCATGCCTAAAGATAATTTAACAAACAGGAAAAATAATATACTCCGAGCAGGTAGCATATGCCTTCTAATATTAAATTAACATAGTTTAAGTCGGGAGAGTTAACTATCCGAGGATTCTATTAAGTGAGTTAAAGCTATGAGAACATTTTATTAAGAAAGTTAAAGCTATGAGAACATTCTATTAAGCGAGTTAAAGCTATGACAGCATTCTGTATAGAGCGTGCATCAAAGCCAGAACATTTTAATAAGTATCAAACATACCGGAAGTCACCGCCTACCCGACGACTTCCGATCACGTGATCAAAACACAACGTCATGGAAAATTACGTGACGATTTGCATAAAGAGGGGTGAGACAATTTATAATTTTTGGTTAACAGAATTGAAAAACTGTTATAGCGCAAGAGTTAGAAGAGGAGTTAACTGATAGTCTCATTATCTTAAAACGATTTGAAATAGCGATACATGTTATAGTGCTATCGAAACTTTTATTTAATTCGTAAATGAAGCAAGAATAGTATGTATAAAGTTTGAGTAATAATGAATCCAAAACTGCTCCAAAATTTTGCTCTGCGCTAAACTATTGAATTGAAAAACTATTGTGTGACATTTCTTTTTCTTATTAAAAGTTTAATAAAACTTTACATAAAAGGAGATCGACTCGGAACAATCTCCTAATAAAAGAATGAATAGAAAGAAGTAATCCTTTGAACCCCATTGCCTATTATACTACGAATTTATAAAAATCAATATTCTGATAAGTTATTTTTGTATATTGACATTTCTCTGAAAAATGAATAAGAATATTAATGCATACCTTTGGAGCGAAATAGGGTTTCCATCGATTTTTTAAATGACTGGAATCTTAATATGAATGTATATAAAGACGTTATATAAGTGCTACTGTCGTACAAATTTCAATAGATTATTAGAAAAAGATTTAAAATAGAAATTAATAATTCCTATACTTGAAAGCAATTTATTTTAATTTCTATTTGGAACAATGATAATTTTCAATTATAAACATTTTATGCGATTCAATATACTTAAGAGAGAAGTTAAGCTTAGTTATGTTAACGTCCGGTTTTAAAGCTTCACTGGGGCTATTTTTGGACGGGCATCGGAGTTTTGAGTCCTGGTCAGATGACGAAGACGCCACTTGAATTGGCACCCCCTTCTCTACATAACACCACACCAGCGAGAAGACGTTTGGTCCGAACTGATTAAGCAGCACCAGACCCATTTACTCAACGATCTTTGATGGAATCGGGTCAAGAACCTAAACCCTTTGGTTCCGAACCCGGGAACTTTACCACCAGGCCACCATGATCCCTTTGAGAGAGAAAGAAGTTTTCAAAGTTTATAAAATTTGAAGTAAAGTTTTTAAAAATTAACTGTATTGAATTATAACTATTGGGTTGTTCGGAAAGTCATTTCGTATTTTTTTGTCAAAATGAAAAGAAATTTTCGTTTAATGAATAAATTATTTATTAAATTATAAAATTGCCATTCTGGTCTAATACCTTTTG
>JAPMOQ010043853.1:2178910-2190414 GCA_026543055.1 Argiope trifasciata | reverse complement strand
AAATTGCCATTCTGGTCTAATACCTTTTGCCATATTTTTGGTAGTAACATGATTACACGCTCATAAAAGTTTTGGTCTTTGCTGTAAAAAAAAACTGATCGAGGTGGTTTTTGGCCTCCTCATTTGAAGGAAAAATTTTGCAAATCAGTTCTGGTACTGATGTACTGTTAACACATCTTCTCCACACATATTGGCTAGTTTATTTCTGGCTTGAACAGCATTTTTACCTTTTATATAGCAAAAAAGAAAAAAATGACGAAAATGCTGTTTATTGCTCTCCATATTTAAAAGGGCACCATCCAAAAACTACTGCGAAGAATCAGCTGCACTTTTTCACACTCAAGCCTTGCTATATCAGCTCTTAAAACATAAAATGATTTTGCGGTTTAAGTATGAAATTGGGTGCGAAAAATGCAATTAAATTCTTTGTCAGGAAAAAACGAAATTACTTTCCGAACAACCTAATATTATAAAAAAATTGTTATATAGAATAATTTATGGTTGGTTAGAATATTTATGTGCGAGTAACTTATACTTACAACTGACTGAATTGCTGCGAATGAGATTAGATACTTTTTTATGGAAGTTTTATAATCCACTCCAAATTATATCTGAAAATATTTTATTCATTATAAAAATGAAATAAAAAAACACACTATTGGTAAATGAGAAAAGAACGATAATATAATGAAATCTTATTATTTAAGGCATTTTTTTATTTAACTTTAATTATATATATTAAAAAGAGATAAATTTCCTGGAATTATTCATGCTTGGTTAAAGTACTTGTATGCGAGTAATTTGCACCTATAACCGATTGAATTGCAGCGGAACGTAAATGAGACTTGGAAAATCTTTTTATGATAGCTTTATAATGCACTCGAAATTATATTTGGAAATAATTTATGCATTACAAAACTGATATAAAAGAAAACAAAAGTGATTATAAAACATATAAAACGTTTGGAAGGGAAGAATATTATGATATAAATGTTATGAAATCATAATATTAAAGTTTTTCTTATTTGACATGAATTATATGCATTTTAAAAGAACTAGAATTTTAGAACTGATATGAGCAGTTTCAACATCGATTTTATTTTTTTGAATTTGTTGATCCCTATTACAAAAAACTGTTTTTTTAGTATGTCATAATTATTGTTACATTAAATGATAGTGCTATGACTCAGGATTATGAAAGTTATTTTTAAAAGTTAAATGGCTGAATCGCCATTTGCGTAAGGCATCCATTCTAATCAGGATGCTTTCAGAAGTATTTATAAACTATGGGATATCCTACTGGCATAAAATATTGTAAAATATCTCCAAGAAGACTTATAAGTATAAGATATTGTATAATATTTCTAAGAAGTCCTATTAGTATAAGATATTGTATAATATCTCCAAGAAGTCTTATTGGTATAAAATACTGTATAATATTTCCAAGAAGTCCTATTAGTATAAGGTATTGTATAATATCTCCAAGGAGTCCTGAAAGTATAAGACATTGTATAATATATCCACAAATCTGTTTAGTATTCTAAATGCTGGACAACATTCTTTAAAAATACTAGACATATCTGTTAATACGTCCTAATTATTGTTTGATTAGTTAATTATTTTATAACAGGATTATTATGTTTAATTGAAAATTTATTTAGTTGTATCTCTAGTTGCGTACGACATCCATTTCAATCATGCTTTATTTAGAAAAATTTCTAAATCATTGAATATTTCAATTAGTGTAAGATATTAAATAGTATCTCTAAGAAGTAGTTCAATACTAAACTGTTCCTTCAATATCCTAAATACATCGTAAAAAGTTTGTTGGGTATAATATTGTTACCTGTATATATTAAGCATTATTATTTATATTTGTTCCATTTTTAAATATATTTTAAGGGCATTCTCTCAGCCCAAATACATTCGAATTCAGGAATTGTTTCTGAAAAGAAAGTTTAAATCTTTAAACAATTCACCGGTTCCATTAGCCATATTTAGTAAAATATAATTGACATATCAATCTATTCTTATAATAAAGCAGAATGTGTGTGTTGGCTCTCTATAGGCCAGATCGTTTAAACCTGCTGCTGCCAAATCTGATACATGTATACCTTAGGAGTTGGAAATGTGCACCTTGTGGCAATTCAAATTTGTAATTAGAATTTGAATTAATTAAAAATCAAACAAAATTTTGACGTTTTTCTGCCATAATTTTGGAATATATTATAGTACGTACGATATTGGTTTTTACATCATATTAAAGATAATGAATTTTTCAAAAATAATTTAATTATATTTTCAACAATAAAAATAAAATTTAAGGTATACGCGCACGTTACGAGTGAAAGAAAGAAAAATTATATCTTATCAACATGTTGCCATTATATTGACAAAAACTCAAATTAAAAAATAAATAAACTATTATTTTAAATTAAAATATAAAAATGTTATTTTCAACTTCCATCTGTATGAAATGAAATAAATATGAAATATGTATTTTCCGCAAAGAAAGCGTAAATAAAAGCTTTTATGATTTGTACAGTATTATTAAATAAATAATTCAGCTTCATTTAAGAAAAATATGATTTAATGTATATCTCCTCAATCAAGGCCCAACGACTAATTGTTGAAACTTTAATAATAGAAATACATCTATGAAAAGGCATAAAATAAGGTAAATAATTACCTAGAATGTAACTTGTCTATAAATGTTTTAATAAGTGAAGAATGTTTAATTTTTATCTAGATCCTCTGCTCTGTGAATCATATATATGAAAAATATTTTTAAGATACTATTATTTGAAATAAAAAGAGAGTTCAATCAACTAATTCAATCTCAAAAACTGACTGATTTATGAATATTTGAATATTACTATTCAATAAAAAAGGGTAATTTGAAACCACTTTATAGACCATTCGAAAAATTATACCTAAGATTATAAAAATGTAATTGTTATAAGCTATTCTATTTAAAATTTCTGAGTTTATCAAATTTGAAAGCAGGAGACAGAAACCTTCATTTATTTATTTGGAAGTTAAATATAAAAAATATTTCTCAGTATATGATTATTTATCACAAAATGACTGTATGAAATTTAGACTTAACATTTTTTAAGACCAAAAAAATATAGTTATTCTCAATTTTAAAAGTAAAATTAAAAACTTAAATTTATGATGAATCTAAAAATTTTTGTTGAATAATTCTAGAAGATTTCAGTAAAAAATGTTTATATATAAATTTGCAGCTTGATCATTTCCACTTTAATTAAAAGTTGAAATTTTTTGAGAGCTGACAGATAATTAGAGAGACATATTGTATATTACGGGCTTAAGACATTTATAACTCCATGAGTGAATTATATGTTTTCAAAATTTGAACCTTAAAAATATCTTGACGAATAGCTATTTAATACAAGTTACAGAAAATATTTAACTGACATAGATGGTACATAAAGTATTTAATCGACAATTTTAACGATAATTGAGATTGGTGTGTCGGCTGGTCATCAAAGGCGACTAATATTTAATAAAATTCGCCTTCAGTTTTAAGCTATAAATTGTTGTTGTTATTATTGAGTTATGAAGCTTTGAATTCTGCTACTGAAATCGATTTGAGGTTATTTAAAAAAGATATCTCAATTAACAGACAGAATTTCTTAAAGGTAACTTTTTATTGGTAAATAATGAAATCGAAAGATTTTTGATTCAGCACAGATGTAGTCGCAAAAGAGAGGAAAAACTATTACAGCCCCATAAATAATGTTGAAATAACATTATTCATGCGTTACAATATAAATGAGGCTATGCGCATCATGAATAATGTTATTATTATGCAGCGTTATTCATGAGATACATGTTTAATCTTAGTATCTCAGTCAAACATGCATTTTGGGCAAAATTTTAGAACTTCATGAATATTATATTAAATATAAAAGTATATGAAAATCGCAGTTTTTTCAGTTTTATATTTATTAATTCAAATAGCATAAAACGTAATTCTTTCCTACATCTTTAAGCGGAAATATATATCTAACAGAATAGGAATATTATATTGGGCTACGATTAGATGCGATAATTTGCATATAGAGAATTTGTGGTCTATTTTTACATTGAATAAAAATTATTGCAAGGAGAAGAAGTAATATAAAACATAATTATCTCAATCCTTTAAAATATAGAATATATATCAAATAGTTTTGTTATGATATATAGCTATGATACGGGTATACCTTGCATTTGGATTTATCTTTTTTGTATTGAATAATAAATTATTATAAATATAGGAAATAATATAAAACATAATTTTGTCATTCTTTAAAAAAAATTTCGAATCGGATGCAAATATCTGACGATTTTGAATAAGATATATCGATATAAAACCTGAAAAAATTATTTTTTTACATAGAAAAAGAAATCATTGCATATGGATGAAATAAATTAAAAAAAAAATCAATCTTCATCTGTTAATATAATTTATAATGGTTAAAATTATATGAAATGCATTAAATTTTACTTCATTTTACAGATTTAATGTACAATTTATATTTATTTTCATGATTAAAATAAAATAACCTTTAATCTTACAAAAAGATAATTTGCTTATTTATATCAATTCCAATAATTTTGATTAAAATTTCTTGATTTAATTTAGAAAGGTTTCAAGTAAAGTATGGTAATATTTCCAAACAATAGTATATTTTCAGATTTTATTTATTATATGAACAAATCTAGAATTGTTAGAAAATTAGTAATTTTCAGTATGGTGTATAACATTTTTATATTAATACTTAGAAAGTTTTATATTACTTTTAATGAATGTAATTAAGGATTTTTTTCCTAAATTCTTTCGTTATTACCATTATCTAAAATTGTTTCAAGATAATTTTCATATTTAATCATTGAATAATTATTTACATATAATCAAATAATGAATTCAATTGCAAATAAATGAATTTTTTATTTTTTATTTTTGAAGAATTATTTTTAAATAAAGAGTTTCATTTTGTGTGATGTGAACTCTACATAAAAAACTTATTTGAATTAATCAAAATGCCTTATTTTAGACAATGTAAAAAGAAAACTTTTGGAAAAAAATGCATAAAATTGGCTATATAAAATAAATAGTTTGTAGCCTCTAGTTCTAAGCCGCTTTGATAATATTTTTTATATTTTGGTAAACTTTAAAAATTAATTCTTATCTATTGGTAGTTTGAAAAAAATACATTTAATATTAACGCATATGTAAATAAATTAGTTACTAAAACATTGAAAAGCATTATTGTAAAATACTGATCATAAAATTTAAAGAAAATATTTAATTTGAAAAAAAACCGTAATTAAATGTAACAAAATTAATGTAACAGAAAATCTTTTTTTTAAATCCAAAACTATAGTCAAAATGATTTTCAGGTGATAATATGATCGAATGTTATCACAATTCAAAACAATAAGCAAGTAACAAAAGATTCAACAACTGAGCCTAAACTGCAGTTTGAATTTCGCAAATTTTTGTTTTCCGTGAAAGCGTATAATTGTAAGAAAGTTTAGAATACACCTTTTAAAATTGCACAATATAAAAAGAACGGTGGTTCAAAAAACATGTTCGATTATATTGTTACTTTCACTTTTATTATTGTAACTATGTGTATATTATATCCTTCCGTAGAATTCCAGTTCTATAAGGATAATCTTCCCATTTTCTATTCATTGACAATTACAATACATTTAATATTAACGCATTTTTTTAAAAAAATTAGTTACTAAAACAATGAAAAGCATTATTGTAAAATATAGATTTAAAGAAAATATTAAATTTAAAAAAAACCCTCTAATTAAGTTTAACAAAATTAATATAACAAAAAATCCTTTTTTAAAATCCAAAACTATAATAGTAAGTAGTAGTTGTAGACAGACAGTCTAAGTAGACAGTTTTAGACAGTAGAGATAGACTCACAGAATTACCTTGTTATGATATAATGATAATTTATAATTCGAAGATTAGGGAGAAATTATTTTAAAATTTAATTTCTTTAAACTTGTAAATTTAATGTAAATCCTCAACACGTTGACTGCCAACTACAAGATAACTCGTAGATTGCATTCTTTTCTGGGATCAAACCATCTATGTGATTAGATGCCACCTTCTCTACTACAGTTAAAAGATAGCAAAGAATGAGACATCTAATTAGATAGATGGTCCTGATATCAGGCGAGGACAGTGACAGTGAACGTGTTAAAAGCTAGAATTTTCATTACTAGTTTTCAAAATTAACTCTTGTGTCATATTTGAGCAATTTATTTAGATATACCATAAAATATAAATTACAGTATATAAATAATTCATTCATGATAACAACAACAACAAAATGATATTCAGTAAAATAATTGATTTTACAAAATTCTTAAATTTTTCTTATATTATTTTTTATTGTTTCTCTTTTTATCATGAAGTAAGAAAAATGAAAATAAGATTGTTAATAAAACATTCCCCATAAAAATTAATCATGCTTAAAATAAGTGAGTTTTCTTATTTTCTTTGTTGTGATAAATGTGAGCTAAGAAAAAAAAAATGCCCATTTCCAAACACATTTTTCTTTTACGGGCTATTATACTTGTAATGTTTCCTTAGCATAAATAGATAAAAAGTTATTTATGAAACCATAAAATTAATACAAAACGAGCAATTTATGTTTGCCATAATTTATGTTCAAAATATTTAACTTCAGACCTTTATTTTCTTCATGTTAGAGATGCAAAATAATACATTTTTTTATATATATTTATAGATTATACAAGAAATGAATATTTTAATTTAAACTCAGATGTTTGAGATGTTTGGAGAAATATTTATCTCTTTAAAGATTTTGTTTTAAATTTAAACTTGCATTTAATTAGTTTTTTTGCACACAAAATATCTTTACAAAAAATAGAGATATATCGTAAATATGAATAATGATGCCACTTTCAGTTATTTTTGATTTTAAGTCTTCCTTAAAATAAATAGATTTGGGGTTAAAAATATGTTATTGTTTATTGCAAATATTTTTGATTCCTTTTTATTTATAGTTTAAATGTTTACTAATAAAATCCAAAATGTTTGCATATTAAATATGAAAAATAATATAAATACAATATTTTTTTGAAATTTTCTTGAATAATATGATTAATAACAAAATTACAAATCTGTTACCTAAAATTACCAAATACGTCTTAAGGTATCCAAATACGTTAAAAACACTGGTTATCGTCCACATTGACGAATTTTTTTTTTTTTTACTGTCATTTCTTGTAGTCAGACTTTTCTTTTTCTAAAATGATTAATCTTTTCTAGGAAAAGGAATGCCTCTTCTCTCACATCAGGTTCACATATTTTTTTCAGTTAAAATTTCTCTTTAACTTCAATTTTCTCAAAACTTAAAGTTTCATAAAAATTCTCCACCGTTAATATGATATCTTGAAAACTAATCGAGGTATTTACATGAAAATTTTACCGCGTGTTTTATATAATATGGGCAATGAAATGAACCAAATGTTGTATTGTTGGTGAAACACTTTTTCATTTATAGGTGTTTTTAGAAACATTAAGATGGGAATTTATGGGAAAAAATGCATCTATACATACATTTTTACTCGTAACTTCTATGCATCTCAAAATGTTTGTTAGATTTTGGTTCATTTCATTCATCATTATATTCTATAACTTGCATCCAAAGAAAATAAGATTGCTGCATTACCATTTTGCTTAGAGTGTTAGTCGTTTTGGTTAAATTTCACTATAATTTACTTAAATATCCCCATTTCTCAAAATATATTACATTTTAAAATATTTTTTTATATTTATTTTGTTTATAATAGACAATACATCTAAAAACATAAATAGTTTTTAAAAACTCCAATTTTTCAAAAAAAAAACAAAAAAAAAACACCATTCGAACGTAGTCGGATACCTTAAACAAAATTAGCCTAAATGTTTATTTATCGAGGTTTCCAAACAGTATAGCGAATTATTTTTATAAATCTATGGAATATATTAATTCTGTAATGAATGCAATTAATTTTTCAATTAAAATATACAAGATGGTTTTATTTAAAGTTTCGCTTTGAAATGGATATATAAGGAAAACTACTGTTACAAATGTTATCAAACTTGGTAATAGTTTAAAGGATGTCATAGGAAATATTTTTCAGCCGAAAAAAGCTCAAGAACTCACCAATACGGTAAAAAATTTTCCTTATGTAATACTGATAAACCAAACGGGACATTTAGACACCCGTTTGAAATGCGTCTTATTAGTTTCTTAAATGTGTTAAAAACCATGTTGAATGCGTTTATTTCTCAATAAGCACTATGATTCAATAACTGAAGTAATTTGCCAGAATTGAATGATTCGGAACACTGACATGTGCCTAATATAACATAAAACCATTGTTGCAAATACAATAAAATGGTTTTAACTTGCAGTCAGAAAACGATGGAGGCCGCATTGGACATTCTTTGTTATTTGTTTCGGAAACGATTAAACACATTTGAAGTTTCTATTTGGCTTAACAATATTGTTTATAGCGCCATTTTTTCCCTGGCGGTGAATTTATCAGCTATTTCTGGCTAAAAAAAACTTCTACGACTTTCTTTAAACTATTATCAAGTTTGATATCATTTGGTCCCGTAGTTTTAATTTTCTGCACATTTCAAAGCGACACTTTAATTATAACCAACCTTTATATCAAAAAATGTAATAATTTTTTCTCATATTAACAAAAACTACATTGAAATAACTTTGGCTTAATTTTATATATGCAACAGCTCGTGCAACAACGGTGAAGTGCAACAACTCGACGTGTCATGGAGTCCAAAAGTCGTTGGAAGTCCTCTGCAGGAATATTGAGCCCTGCTGTCTGTATAGACGTCCATAATTGTGAAAGTGTGGATGGTGCAGGAGTTTGGGCACGAACAGATCTTTCGATGATGTCCCATAAATGCTCGATGGGATTCATATCGGGCGATCTAGGAGGCCAGATCATGCGCTGGAATTATCCAGAATGTTCTTCAAACCAATCGTGAACAGTTCTGGCCCGGTGACATGGCTCATTGTCATCCATAAAAATCCCATCGTTGTGTGGGTACGTGAAGTCCATGAATGGCTGCAAGTGATCTGCAAGGAGCTGAACATAACCATTTCTAGTCAATGATCGGTTCAGTTGCACCAGAGGACCGAGTCTATGCCATGTAAAAACAGCCCACACCATTATGCAGCCACCATCAGCTTGCACAGTGCCTTGCTGACAGTTTGGGTCCATGGCTTCGTGGGGTCTGCGCCACACTCGAACTCTACCATCAGCTCGTAAGAACTGAAATCGTGACTCATCTTACCACGCCACAGTTTTCCACTGGTTTAGGGACCAGTCGATATGCTCACGAGCCCAGCAGAGTCGCTGCAGGCGATGTCGTGCTGTCAGTAAAGGCACTCGAGTCGGTGTTCTGCTGTCATAGCCCAAGGAAGACAAATTTCGCCACACAGTCCTATCGGACACGTCCCTCGTACGTCCCACATTGATTCCTGCAGTTATTTGACGAAGTGTTGCGTGTCTATTAACATTGACCATTCTACACAGACGTCGGTGGCCTCGGTCGTTAAGTGCAGGTGGTCGCCCACTGCGCTGTCCATGATGGGATGTGATGCCCGAAATTTCATCCTCTTGGCACACTTTTGATACTGTGGATCTCGGAATGTTGAATTCACTAACGATATCCGCAATGGAATGACCCATGCGTCTAGTTCCAACTAACATTCCACGTTCAAAGTCTGTTAATTCTCGTCGTGCCGCCATAAATCATGAAAAACCTGTTCACATGAATAACTTGAATACAAATTAAAGCTCTGGAAAACGAACTGCACATTTATTCTTTTTCGCTGCGATACTACTGCCATCTGTATATTTGCATATTGCTATCCCATGACTTTTGTCACTTCAGTGTATATATGATAAATTGATAAATAGTTAAAATTGCTTACTTTTTCTATACTTCACTAAAAATAAATATATGATTGATAGTAAGAGATTAGACTTTTTATGGGTGTAACTAAATTATTTGCAGTTAAAGAAAAACTTCCCTTTTGACGTTTTAAAATAGAATTTTAAAAATGGTACCATTTATTATTGTTTTTTAAATATATGTTGTAGTTTATGTTTAAAAGTATAGTTGTATATAGAAAAATTAGTACAAAGTAGTAGTAGTAATAAAAAAGTAGTACATTTTTTATTTTGTTATAGTAGATATATGGAAAATAGATATTTCATTAACTGTACCTTTATTATTTAATATTGTACTTTTTATTATTTTTTTCAGATTAATAACAACACCGAAAAAACTCCTTCCATTAAAATAATATAAATAAATGTATTTCTACTTTTCCTACCTATATAAATTTTATTTCATTTGTTTCTTGTTAGAAAGACTAGAAATTTAAATGCAAAGATTTGTACTTTTCTGATACGGTAAATTTTAAAAATATTTAACAACTCTGTATTTATGTTGATTATGCTCTATTGAATAATTTAGAATTTAATCATTCATATTATTAATTTTTAATACTGCACCAATGATACAACTAAGTAAATATTTTATAGAGAAGTTGAAGATGAGTAATGATACAACTAACAGTAGTGTATTTAAATGATAGTTAAAAAGCTTTATTATTATAATAAACAATTAAAATTTAAAGAGTTATATTTTAGAATTATGAGAATATTATAAGATATATTCAATTTATGATTTAAAAGGTATAAGAATATTATAAAGATATGTTCGATTTCTGACCTAAAAATTTATAAGAATATTATAAGATTTATTCGATTTCTAATTTAAAGAACTGTTTCAACGATTTATGTACCTAGTTCTTATAAATTTTTTGCCTTAAATCCTATGTGCTGAAAACGAACTTCAATATGTAATTCAAAATGCAAGAATTTTCAAATCGATCATTCCTAAGACTGAAAACCAATTTTGTCCAAGAAATGAAAGAATGATAAATCTTTGCGCTTGGTGAACAACTTTCCTCAATTGAGTATTTTAGTAGATTAAAAGCTAACAAAACAGGGAAAGTATATCAAAAACTCGTATCATACTTTTATTTTCAAAAACATCCTTTCAGTAAGTCGAAGTGTGTTCAAACAGTTTGTAAAAACTAAAATTTTTCATGTTGCTAATTTTAATGAAATGAAACAGCATAATGAAAACCAAACCTTGTTCTTATCCAATTAAAATTTTGAACTAATTTTATAGAATTGTTTCCTTATTTAAAAGATTTTTTCTATACAGAATTTTACTCAGCATATTCCTTCCTTTTTACTCCATAGCTAAACTTATTTTCACAAACATTTCCTCTTCTAAAGCATAAATGTCTGCTTTTATATTCAAACAGAAAAACCCACTTATATTTTTAAATCTGACCAGTTTACTTTTTATGTTTATTTGAAATGCAGACTACTAAACTCTTGAG
>JAPMOQ010043853.1:2151350-2178510 GCA_026543055.1 Argiope trifasciata | reverse complement strand
CTAGCTCCAACTAACATTCCACGTTCAAAGTCTGTTAATTCTCGTCGTGCCGCCATAAATCACGAAAAACCTGTTCACATGAATAACTTGAACAGAAATGAAAGCTCTGGAAAACGAACTGCGCATTTATACTTTTTCACTGCGATACTACTGCCATCTGTACATTTGCATATTGCTATCCCATGACTTTTGTCACTTCAGTGTATATATATATATATATATCATTGACCTTTGAAATTCCATATTTCATTATTCCTGCAATTGAATATTGTTTTTATCTGATAATGCTTACCCAAGAAAATCTGAACAATAAAGTATTGTTAAAAATATAATACAGTATTATTTTTACGACCTCCAGATTAATTCCAATTTGAAAATCATACTAGTAACTAAAAATATTTTTGAATTAATGAATTAAATCAATTACACATACTCACGTCAGCATACTAAATCAAAATGAAATCTTATTTGTTGAATAAATTAATTCTCGTTAATCTACTCTGCCTATGTTAATACAAGTTGCAAGAGAAATGGGCATTGGCAAGAAAAATTAAATCAGGCTTAAAGATTAAATTTGAATAACTGCCGGTATGAAAAATTTCGGATTTTTTGCATTGTATGGATAAAAGTTTAATCAAATGTATTGAATTAATATGTCATTCATTACAAATAAGTTTTTGCTTGACTTTCCTTTTAGTTATGAATTAAGAATTTCTAATTCAATGTCTTTTCTTTTCAATACGCATGAATAAGTGTAGGTACGACTGCTTATTTGTGTATTTGTAGAATCCCAATACAAATTTTCTATGTTTGTGTTTCTGAATCTTGATAAAATCAGACACCCATGAATTTCAAAACAAGAGGCAATATACAGTGAGGATCTCAAAGAACAAAAAGTAATTAAATTTGTAATTAGACAGAAAATACAGAATTTTGACATTTTGGCATTGATACATTTTTTGTTAATAACATCCGGAAGAATTAATTACATCGGTTTTAAAACAATCTCAAAGTTTATATTTTTGTATTATTAATATCATTTCTTGCCTATTTCGTTCAGATTATTCCGCAAATAAACATTATTATGTCTAAATTGATAATAAATAATTTGAGTTTCAAATTTTTTGACCTTTATATGCAAATCATGAGTAATTTTCATCAGAATCGTCCTTGTTTTTTTTTATCATTAACTATTTTATTGAATTTATCTTTTATTATCTATTTATTTCAAGTGACTGGTTCTGTCTCGTATAATTATGACTTTACTAGTGATAATATGTTTATCAATTAACATGTTTTATCTTGTAGATCAATCTTTTTTTAGCCAGTGACAATGTTTATCTCTATAGTTTCACGGATGTAAAGAGAAATGATGTTGTGTGTTACAAATTTGATAATCGTTTTAGAATAAACTCATGTTACTCGTTAGTGATTAAGAAAATTAATCTTTTTTCCTAACAAAGTTATTATTAATATTATTTATTCGACTGTCATATAATTTCTTGCCTAATATCAGATGTTAATAAATTTTTCGAAGTAGCTTTTTTTTAAATATAACTTGATGGCAATTTAAAGATGTAGAGGGATGAGACTCTTCGTTATGAGGTAGATGAAAATAATAAAAGAATGACAGGAACAGTTATTTAATTATTTCTTAAGTTCTACATTTCGCAAGACAAAACAAACATGAACACGAAAGTACATGTTTATGACTAAGTTAGCAATATAAGAGAAAACGAAACTAATTACGGAAACTGAACCAAAAACTATTTCGGATTCGAGCAGGACTAAAATTTAAATTCAAAATTTAAAAGGCAATCATAGTATTTAACTCTAAAATTTTTAAAAACCTAATATTTTCACAATTTAACTGAATTAAAAAATTTGTAACAATAAGATTTCTTACATTACAGCAACGAATAATCTACTTAAAATCTTAAATACTAATGAATTTCCAAAAAACTTTTGCAATATCGAATCATTAATAAAAAAACAATTATATAAATTCTAACTAAATAATAGTTTTACTCAAAAGATGGCGCACCTAGAGTTCGTTTTGATGACGTTGTATATGACCGAACAAAGTAGGCGTTTTTAACATTTAACGCGGCAAAACTTTTCTAGTATCAGGATGTACAATTACAGATATAGGATTTCACTTCTTATTATGTTCGCTTTCGTTCTCAGCTAGTATTTGAAGGTGCATTTTCAGCTTGGTGAGTATTTTTTCTACCTTCTTATTTGATTTTATTCTTGTGATTGTCAGGTTTACTGTGATTTTTTAGTGGATTTCAGTTTGACTTATTTTATAAAGTCTACTTTAAAATATGTGATATGTAAGATTTTAATTTAGTTAGTAGTCTCTATACATTCTTGTATTGACAAATTTGATTTTACGGTTTCCTGTTTTTTTGGTTGCTGTGATTTTGACTTACCATTGTTCAAATTTGATGTCTTTTCTTGTGTGATACTAATTTATCTCCAAAACTTCAATATTCTGGGATTTTCGGGTCACGAGGGATCAATTTCTTGAGGAAAGTCAGACCCTTCACAGAAAAAATCCCTGGTTTGAATCCCTGTCTGAGGGAGACCCTTGAGAAAGTCCTCAGACCGGATTCTTTATTAATTTGAATTCCTATGCAATAATTGTTTCAATCATACTAACATTTATATTTAGTCTTGTTCGAATCCGAAATAGTTTTTGGTTCAGTTTCCGTAATTAGTTTCGTTTTCTCTTATATTGCTAATTTATGTGATTCATCAGTGTTTTAGTAGTAGCTGCATTCGTGCACACTAAATACTATGATTGCCTTTTAAATTTTGAATTTAAATTTTAGTCTTGTTTGAATCCGAAATAGTTTTTGGTTAATTTTCCATAATTAGCTTCTTTTTCTCTTATATTGCTAATTTATGTTTATGACTAAGAAAACTATCCAGTAATGATACCTAAGAAAGATAATGGAAAACATACTTTGATGTTAAAAAGTCAACGGCATTTGTTCTATCAAAAGAGAAGGTAGTAGAGTTGCGAACCCCTACAAACTTTTATTTCATAGCTTAGCAACACATTATTCGAAAAAAAGAACTGATAAATAACCCTTCATATATGAGACCAACAGAACAAATACAGTCAAAATTAATTAAAAATTCTCGGAGCCATTAAAAAGTTGATATTTTTTCATGGTTTTGTTAAAAAAAACCCGAATTATCCAAGTTCGCTTCTCATATATTTATTTATCACAGAAAATTTCAGTAATAACTATATTAGGAAAAAAATATTGGGCTATGAAATTTTTGTCTTTCAGATTTTAATTAAAAAGTTTATTTGGCTTTCTTTGCATTAAAATGATAATTCTTTAATATACAAAAATCGACTTCAAATTGTTAATTAAAAGTATCTTCCTTAATCTCTAGGTCATACAAATTATACAACATTAAAGTGTACGATAGCCTCCAGCCATAAGAATTTGTTTGCTTTTTAGCTTGAAGAAGGGTTCAGCTGTAGTTTGCGAAGGTTAAAAATAGAATTATTTGCCATTTTCTGGCTTTCTAAGCCCTTCTTCATGTGGGTTTTATTGACCTTATGTCAATATAGGACATATTGATCAGTCAAAATCGAGCATTTCCTAATGTGGCTCATATATAAAGAAGAGTTAAAGGTCCATAATTTTAAGAAATAGGGTTAAAAGTAGTTTTCATTGCCAGAGCAAATAAATATGAATTAATAAACTAATTTAGCGATGTTAATTAATATAAAACACTTGTAAGTAAAGACGAAGCATGGTTTGGAAAAAATGTAGAAAACAAATGTAAGTAGTCGTAATTTTTTGAAAAAAAAATTACATAGAAGAACGTTTAATAGCTTATAAAACAAATAAAATTATTTCTTTGCTAGAAAATGGATCAGATGTATTTATGTAAAATTGCATTGTCTTCAATAATTCCTTCAAAATTATATAAAATTTGTTCCTATTTATCATAAGATTTATTTCATCTGCATATAGAAAGTTAAAGATATAGAAGATGCTTCCCAAATCTTATCAATATATGTATTAGCACATCATATTTCATAATTATCGGGTAATCACCTATCATCATATTTTTATTATAGAGGACAAAATGTTTCCATAATACTGTTCATTTGTGAAATGATGCATTATTTCTAGTTTTTATGATTATGATTTTGATAGAATAAAGCCATAAAAAGTGCAATAAAGTGTATTTTTGTAATAATGAATACTTATATTAAAAAATTAAAATCAATTGCAATTAGAAATTCATAGCAAACTCTAATATTCCATGTATAAAGACTTTTGCTTTTCCAAAGTAAACTATTGGAAATATTTATTTCCAATAGTTGGCTTTAGAAGTATATTCTTAGCGATTTTGTTAGAAAAATTGTGCTTAATTAACAGTATATCAATAAACATCTTTCACCAATAATTTCAACTAATAATAAATATCAAAGTCCTCTGCAAAATTTAAAATTCTTCTAATTCAGTTTACTTTAGAGAAACTCAATATAGCAAAGCATCAAAGAGAATATTAAGGAAGAGCTGTTACGATCTTATATAAAAGATTATTTGAGAGAATATTAGCATACTCGGTTCCACAATGTTTATTAGGCATATTTTGACAAATAAAAAAAATAACGCTTTTCAGCCTCACTGGTTCCTTTCGCTCTAATTCTACATAAGCTCTTAGAATTATCTGTGGATTAGAGATTGTGGATCATTTTTGAGAAATGGAATATGCTTTCGTGGGATGCAAAATATTTTTCAAAAGGTTTTCCTTTCGTTTTAATTGTACACCATCTCTTCGAAATATCTGTGTATTAGAATTCATAGATCTTATTTGACAAATAGAATATGCTTTCCTTAAAAAAATATTTTGGAAAAGGTATTTCTTTTCTATGCACCTTGGTGGAAAAACATAAAAATATGTAGAAAACAGAAGGAAGATTGGTGGAAGATTGAAGGAAATGGATACTTGGGCTAAATATTCTTTATTTCTCTGTATACAGAGACTTTCGATGTGTTGGGATTCCTCTCATTACTCATCAGATCTTCCATTTCAAAGACATAGCTATACCTTAATGGTTATGTGGGTGTAGCTGTTTATATTTTTGGCACTAACTTCATGGAAGAGACTCAGTAAGGACTTCATTAGTATTGCTCAGCGTTTTAAATTGAAATTCTAATCATGTGCAAATCTCTAATCTCGAAAAAATATTATAGACTAGTGATATGAAAAGTTTCCAGGTATAATTCATAAAAGTGGTAGGAGTAGACTGAAATTAGTTAGCGCGTTAGTAACTGAATTAAGAAATAGTACTTTAAAATTTGCTCAATAACCAAAGAGATATGGCTTTTTTCAATAAAATCTAATCTAATTTTCAAAATAAAATATTTCTGTTTGTAATGCTGGAAACTTGCTAAGTTCTTACTTGTGCGGGACTCTAGTATATGTGAAATCGGAAAGTAAGAAATGCCTTATATACACTGATGGAAAAAAAATCCCAACACTAGGAAGGAGCTGTGCTAGATAAACGAAATTTGGTAGGCGTGTTTATACATCTGAAAGATGACGTCGATTCAAATTTTGAGCTACGCGCGTAAGTGTGGTGCTAGTAGCTACGCTATGAACATGTAAATGAGGTTTGCTTTAAATAACCGCTGTAAGGCTCGTGATCGTTATTTGCAGTTGAGATTTGACGTAGTGGGTTAATGTTAGTCAAGGATGCCTCTGAGAAGACGAAAAAGCCATTATCAACAGCTAACTGAGTTTGAAAGAGGTCGTGTTGTAGGGCTACGAGAAGGTGGGTTTTCTTTCCGCGATATTGCTGAAAGACTTGGCAGGAATGTATCCACTGTGCATGAGTATTGGCAGCAGTGGTCAAGGGAAGGTACTGCCTCAAGAAGACCAGGTTCCAGGTGGACACGTGGTACTACTGAGAGGGAAGACCGTCGTATTCGGCGTATGGCTGTGGCTAATCGTACTGCGTCTGCAGCGGAAATTCGAGCTGCAGTTGGCACCACAGTGACTCAACAAACTGTTACAAATCGGTTACTTCAAGGACTGCTCCGAGCCAGAAGCCCTGTACAGTGCATTCCACTGACTCCAAACCACTGCCATTTGTTACGTTAATGTCATGTCAAACCACATGTCATTATGTTAACTGGCAAAATAACTTCTCTTAAAGGAATAAAAGCAATTCTTTGAATAGAAGATCCAACAATTCATTGAATAGAAGAATTTTTTGGATTGTAAGGACATAACTTTACGTTCATTTTATATGCAGATGATATTCATACTTTTTTGGCCTTTTTCGGGACCATTTAATTATTATTTAAAATACAAAACCTTTTTTAAAATGTTAGCTCTGATATCCCTTTTTCAAGATTTTAAGCCTGCTCTAATTTTTTATTCTACTTTCCAGAGTTAATTAATCGTGGTGGGTTTGCGTTTAGAATGAATATTTTTCAATACCTCAAACGCCCAATAGTCTGTAGGGGTTGACAGCAGCCGGCTACGACATATTTTGTAGATATTGCTTCATTCAATGGAGGTTAACCGATCGGATTTATACAAGAAAGTAAAGTCTGTAGCATAATGGCAGAAGATGGGAGCATGCCAAAGGCTATATATCTGATATATTTCGACTTTGAAATATGTCGAAATGCTATATGAGAAAATAGCTTTATCACTCTCCATTTTTTTCAAAGGTGTTTTTCGAAATAACACTTTTAAGTCTGTCATGCTTAAATTCCAATATTTGAAAGACAACGGTTAAAAGAAATGGAATTTCTTTTGTGGACAAAGTAAAAGAAATACGTCAAGTCCTAGAAAATAATCTAGAACCTGAATGTTTTTCTTCATAATGTCTTGAATTTATTTCAAACATATTTTTAATCATGTTTTCAAATTTTCCATTATAGGAGAAATCTACGCCAATCATGAAACTCTTACAAAAATTTTCTTTGTATTGATGAATATTATTTTTTCTTACTTTTTATGTAGTAAATAAATCTGTTTTGTTGTCGTCATCTAGATAATTCCATGCTTCAAAATGGGCAGCGATGGGCATTTATTTTCTAAGCGTTCAATAGTTTTGAACCAGGACTTAGTAATTGGTTCTGCAATGGGATACATGATTCGATAAAAACATAGATTTTTTTTTAGATTTTATAATTTGTAAATATTGTTTTATTACATTCGACGACAGAATTTAATTATCTGCTATTTCACCTTAGAAATATTCGAAACAATTAATACGTTTTCAGCATTATTTTGCATTAGATGTCCCGTTTTGAACTAATGAATGTATTTCGAATATTAATGCTGTTTATTTGCACCTAAAACATTTTGAAACATTTTTAAACTATGAAATGAAAACATTTCTCAACGAAAAACATAGAAATATACTCTTCAATCATTGTTTACATATGAAAATTAAAAAATCAATTTAAAAGTAGCAGGCGATATTCTTCATTTCACTAAAAAAGCAATTTCCACTAATATTTATTCCAACATTGATTTCTTTTAAAAATTCTTAGTTGGAATAGTCTACTAAGTCTTTTGAATACCTTCTGTACATAACGCTGTTTAAACAAATTTTATCTCATCTTCCAATTGTGTAATCAATTGAACAGTTAAGTCACTGCAATTTTATCTCCCTCAATTGAAAATGTAATGACATTGTGATAGAATTACAGAACTCGGTTGCAGTGATCCAGGAAAGAAACTGAATTCTCTCAAAGTTCCATCGTATAATTAGAGTAATGTTCCTCTAGATCCGCTTGAATACCATATGTCTCCTCTCTAGAGTAACATATAATTTTGTAACGGGATAATGATTAAGGATTTGATCACTTTATAATTTGATTTCAAATTATAAACTCTATCTTAGAAAAGGGGATTTTCCTTCCAAAAGGAAGACTGATGTTATTAAAGATAAACTAACGTTACCTGAAGTTAATTGCCGAATCAACTTTTTTCAGTGGCTTTACACATATACCCTATTTTGTTACAAATTTTTAATTTGTTCGTTTAATGTTATGAATAAAATGTTAAAATATGCAATCGTATAAAGAAAGAACTGAATGAAAGATTTTTTTTTATAATTTTATAAATTTATATTAAAATTAAAACCCAAGAGCGTTTCCTAGGAGCGAATCAAAATTGCGATTGTAAGAGAAATTTTTGAATTTTGTGTCGGAGATGATCAATTTATTAAATGTGGTTAAAAAAAGTAAAGTACTCAAATATTAATAATGTTACGGATATATTTCATTTAAATTCTAGTTCTACTACGAAGTTCTTAGTCGCCGAATTATTTGCAGTGGGTATATGTGGTGAAAACACCAGAAAATCAAAATAACGAACAATGGGAACATTTATTAAACACAATGACACTAACACAACGAATGTGAATACACAGATGGCAAATGTACAGGACAGCGCATGACAGCAAACAGTAGACTACAAGTAGAAATCGACCACAGCTTAAAAAAGCAACCAAACACAATTCCGCAGGAGAGGGGATCTTCGGAGCTTTGCTCCACGGTCTCTCCAAACAACTGAATTTCTCCACTGTCACCCCCTTTAGCTTTACCCATCTGCCAACTCACTGCTACAAGACTGCCTACTCTTCACTACTCACTACTGCAAGATTCGATGCTGCTTCCACAATTAACACAATAAAATGGTACGCAGCTCAGATCAGCACTCACTGGAGTTCCACACAACGCTGGACTATCCTCTCGACGACCGATTTCACGACTTAAACACTGACGATTCATTGCAGCTTGAGACAGCCGACCTTTTATAGTTCTTGGGTAGTGAGTCGAGAATGTTCCGGACCAATCAGCGTAGCTTGGTTCCTATTAGTTGGATCTCTAAAATTCTAAAAGTATCCAGTAATATGTATTTTGTCACGAAAGTCGATATTATCATTGCCAAGTCGCCAAATGGTTGCCAAGTTCAGAGATTATTGATACACAGGCACATCACCCATTCAGGTCATGATCGAAAACAACATTAGATGCTTGTAACAATATAGTATGAACATATTTGACGTCTCTTGTAAATGCTAATAATGAAAAACGGAAGAGAAATTGTTTAATATTTACCTTGAATTCAATCTCTGATATTTAACCTAAGTTAACTGAAAATTTGAACCTACTAGTTGTACCTGCAATATAACTTCAAAACAAAGTAAATATTTGCTCTCCTTTATTTAAGCGTTATTTATATTATTTTTTCTTTCGGTTACAATACTACCATAAAGCAGATATATATTTTTTCTTGATTTTTTTAATGTTTAGTACAGTGTTTCTGCAAATTTACATTTAATTTCTATGATAATATCGGTTCATTTGCTCTGGAAATGTAACACATTTCTTGGATGCTATCATCCTGCATCAAATTAATTCAGAAACTGTATAGACAATAGTAAATTCACAGGATGAATTTTCTTGAGTTCTGTCATCGATTCACACATTATGTATTTAGCAAATATTTTACATAAAAACATTCTGCATTACCTTACTATTTCATATACTGTGAAAAATGTCACAAACTGTAGGAATACTATGATGGATTCAATATTATGCCCTGAATCTCCTGGATGCTGTATTCTGTTTTTAGTACATGTACTCCGAGAAATAAACATGTTTCATTTATATATTCATCTTTCATCACGCTTTCAATTTATTTACTGTACTTAGTGTGTTGCATATTACCTATATATATTCCTCTTCCACCATGTTTGAAATTATATATTATATGAAATGTATCAATATTCATGGATGCAATCATCCTGTGTTATGATTTCGATTCATGTTATGCAGAATGTAGCAAATTTCATGAATATAATTATTAGGTTATCGACTCATACACTGTGTGAGAATTTAACAATAATTCCGATTATTATCATTCTTTGATATATTTTCCAATTAATATACTGTGTGGAATACAGCAAATTTCTCGGATAAATCAATCTTTGTATTTGATATTTATTTGTACGAAAGTTTGCATAATTTGTACTTATAGAAAAAAAGATAATTGACAAAATGTGAAGAAAGAGGTAGTAGGTAAAATTGCATTATTAAACTTTAATAAAAGAATTATATGTTCAATGAATCAAGACAAAAGAATTATTATCTGCATTACGTACATAATTAAATTTATTTATTCAAAAAATCATCATTATAGTTGGCAAGACAGCCCAAGGTGGACTAGTGCCTTCCTCTGAATCCTGTCCCATCGTCTACTATTATTTACACTTGTACTAGTTTGGATGGCCAAGAAGTCTATCTCCACTGACACCATCCATCTCCCTTTGGGTATACCCTTTTTAGAGCCTGTTAGAGGTTTATGTAAAATATTAAAAAAAAAAATAGAATCACCATCTATTATAAATATATGAGCAGCTCAGTTCATCCGATTAGCTTTAATGAATTGTATAATATCTGATTCTCTATGTGCTTCATATATTCCATTGTTAAATCTTCTCCAAACATTGTTGATTTCCATCGCACTAAGAATGACTGGCAGAATTTTTCTTTCGAAAATTATTACTTTATTTCCTCTAACTTTGGTTAGGGTCCAGGACACAGAGCAATAGGTAAGTATTGGCATTAATTAAGGTTTTATATAGTAAAAATCTTGTATTTCTTGATCATAGTGAAGCTTTTAAAAATCGCTTTATTCGTTAAAACACTTTATTTGCATTCATTATACGACTTTGAATCTCATGCAATTGTTATCAGTAACTACAGATCCAAGTAACATTTTGGATAGCCTGAAATTTATGAGAACCGATTTCAAGATGGTATTCATGATTCAAAGAAATGTTGCAATTTTTTTTTAACCTAAAATAGTTTTTCTCAACGAAATTTAAATACATCTAAACAATTTTTCTAAAACAAATTTTTAGTTTCATGTCGAGCATTAAGATTCCAAGATATGTTTTAATATTTGAAACAATAAAAAAAAATCGATGTCACAGAAATCAGAAATCCTAAAGTTATTTTCAAAAAGTTACTGATTATCCATTTGATACAGCCGATGGAGTTTTCCATCGTACTAACTCTGAAGATTTCAAGCGATGGAATCAAATTTCACAGTAAAGAAAACCCCTTCAGACATATCAAAATTTCTGCCTCATTCTACCGTACATTTACTTCGGAAAGACGAAAAATCTAACCTCGATATAAGAAATCTAACAATAAAATCGAATGCCCATCCATACTCTGTCACATTTTCACACAGCACACCTACGGTTCAGCACAAGATTTCCTAATGAAATTTTGTTTTTCCACTCCAGTAATTTACAGAATTGCTGGAGGTGATATCACAAGTTGAAGGAGGAAATGGTTTAAGTGATGCCTCAGGCTTGAAAGATATACATTTCATTCCAAAATGAAATTTAAATTAAGTGTTTTAACAAGGTTTACGAGTCTCTTATAAAAGAATTTAGAAAAATTCCATTTTCGTCCGTTAAAATTAACTTAGGTAAGTAGGAAGTTAGTTTAATTTCCCAGTTTTTTTTGAAACTGGATGTAAGCATTAAAATATAGAGTTTTCGCATAACTCAAGAGGAATTTCTTGCATTTGAAATGCTGTACGGAAAAATAAAAATCGAAATGAGTATTTTTGTTGCATGAATATATAGAAGCTAAATATAGATTATATTTAGTTGTTAAAAATAAGAATTGCGAGTTGAATATTTGAATAATTTTCTTTGTTCATTTTATATAGGAATTTTTTGATGCCGTATTTATCTTCTTGGTTTCTTAAAAAATTGCTTAAAAGTAAAAGAAATTGGAAAATTTAAAGTTGTTGCAAAAAGTCGTTAATTCGTGTAAGGATAGCACATGAAAAATTTAACAGTTCAATAGTGCAGTGGTTGTGTTCCATTATTCTACGTGGAAGCACGAATTCATAATTCTAAAATAAAGGTGAAGGGTAGGTAAAACTTCACTTGCAGTTAACATCAACACATGAGAGTTGTTAATATGTTTACCGAAGCCGCACATAGAAAGAACTCGTTCAATACTCTCTTGAGCTCACCTTATCTAATTGATTACACACAATTGACTTTCAGTTTTATTTCTTAGCTTTAAGATTACATGATATACAGAAAAACTTCTAGAAATATATGGTAGCTTTACTCTAAGCTGATATTTCACTAAAATTTCTGATTTTGTCAACTACGTTATCAAATTATTGATTCAAACTGGCAAATGGTCATCTTATTCGTCTCAAAAGTTAGTTTACTTTAGTTTAGTTGTATTAACGTCCCGTTCAAAGCAACACGAGGGCTATTTTGGGACGGACCTGGTGATTTTGAACCACGGTCAGATGACAAGGATGATACCTGAAGTGGCACCCCCCTCTCCACACCACACCACACCAGAGGGAGGACGTTTGCCCTGACAGATTTAACCTGCAAGAGATAACCTCACATGACGGATCTTCTGTTGGTTTCGAGTCTCGAACCTGAAACCCTCTGGTTCCGAAGCCGAGACCTTACCACCAGGCCATCGCGGCCCCACGCCAAAGTTAGAAGTCATTTTCTTTGCACCCATCACAGATATATATTGAATTATCTTTTTTTACCTTGAGAATTAATGCGCTTGGCAGCAGTATTACAAATTCATGATAATATTGTATACATTACAAATGCCTGAAACAACCTGATCAGAATATTGCTGAAATGGACTGCTTGGGTTGGTTCAGGTGTTTTAGAGTTAAAACGAGAGTTTTGGATATTCTAAGTACAATTTTATCTTTATGCTAGGATAACCTATCAGAAAAAATATACACAGCTGAAACATAAAATTTTAACTTAAAAATTGAATGTATAATGATCATATACTATAAAATTATTAACAAGTACTTTATAATTACATTTATTCCTATCTTAGAGAACATATTTCTTGGATTCTATCTATTAGTTTAAAAATATTAAAAGAATAAAATCCAAGACAAGACAATAAATATGGTGACAAACGTAGGTAAGGGAAATATTTCTGATTCAGTAATATTTAAGAGAGATATTTACTTTTAAGGGAGATATTTACTTTTTCAATATTTATTTTCCGAATGGAATGACACATAATGCATTGGAATCTATATTAAAGATGAAGTTCAATCAATCTGAAAGCAATGGACAGCAACTTTACGAAATCTATTATGATCATATATTGGGTAAGGTAATAATATTGAAAGAATAGTGTGATAAATATGATTAATAGAATAAATATTTATATGGAATATATAGATTGTATAACAATCCTTTCTGATTGCTCCAGGTAATTCAATAAATCATCGTATATTCTATCCTTTTCTCAGAATTAAAGGCTACTAAACTGAGTTTGCACAAATGTTATGTTTGCGAGGAAGAAATAAGAAGAAAATAAACAGATAGTTTTAAATAAATGAATGGGTTAAATATAAATATAATACATTTTATTTTCCGCATTTAAAATTTAAATCCCTTTTATCATATTTATATAAATTTTTAGAGGATATTTTTACTTTTTCTTCAAAGAATGTTATAGTTACTTTATAAACGGAAGAAATATGTGCATGCCTTTGGGATGCAATATATGATTTATTGTGAATATTTTACTCTTGAACAAGTGGATAATTGAATGATTTGTTTAAAATTAGAGACAATGCTAAATATATGTTTACTAATTTGGCGCGATTCTTATATACAACGTAATACAGTAATAACGGTTGGCAAGATATAGTACTTCCTGTGCATTTAACATTACTCCATATTTTGTATTCAGTATTTTTTTAAACAGTTCAAAACAAGAATTCGCTGGTGTTATTAAAAAGTGAAAAAAATAATTAAAGAATGTAGCTTAAAATTTTAACATGTAGATTAAATAAGCATCTTTTTACGTGCTTAGAAAAACTCATTCAAAAACTCAAGATTTCAAGATATAATAGCATTTATTCTCTGACAGTCATCCATTTAAAAAAAACCCCCACATTTTCCACAGTTTAATCTTTTAGCATCAGATAAAAAATAAATAAAATTGAAAGCCTTCAGATAATTTCACCAATGATTCAAATTCAGTTTCTAGTTCCTGAACACTATTACTTAAAATATTTCTCAAATTAATTCACACCTACTCAATTACAATTTTTAAAATGGAATTACAGCAAAGTTGGATAAAAAAAGAATTATCTTCGTTTAAAGTACTTCGAGCGAGAACAGTTGTCTGATTAATTTGTTTAATTGTAATAATTGAAAACTAATTCATTGTAGAATTAAAACAATGCAAACTTGCACAGATTAGTTCTTTAAGCACCGTTTAAGTCTGGATCATTTTCGTCACATTAGTATAATGCTATTTCCTGTGCTACTTAAGTAAGTTTCTAAATGAACATAGTAGAAAACCGGAAATGCATTTTAAAATAATGTGTGTCTCGGGCATTTTTTTAACTCCTCTTTTTCATTTATTTTACCATTCCTAGTTCTCATCTCAGATTCCTATAAAGAAAAGTAATTCACAGTTACTGACAATGGGGTTATAAAAAATAACGTCACTGACAAAGATTAACAGTGGCTTCATTTGCTACTGCGCTATCCGCAATCAATGTGACTGTTTAAATCAAAAAAGTCTATAATATTACAAGCCTTTGAATAAAATACCACCTCCTTAATTTCAATCTATAAATAAAGCTGATTGTGAGTGAATGTGTGTTGGATGTCAGATTTCATGTCAGATTAACAAAAGACTGTTAATTAGATTATATGTATTAAATTTGGTTTACATATATTTTGAGAAATGATAATGCGCAATGTATTCTTATTTAACAATTTTTTTTCTAATTGAATATCTAGGGAAGTTTTTACGTTTTTAACATATTTTTTATAAATGTTACTCAAAAAAATTATTCTCCATCGTTTTTAATGATGCCAACTTGAGTGTCTTGAAACTATTTATAATTATTTAAAGAAATAATAACAATTTTTACAACAATACGTTATATCATACTTGAAATAAGTTTTTGAAATGTTTTATTACATGCAAAAAAAGTTCTACATCAGAATTAAATAAAATTCTGCACCAATTTAAAATTAATGTTTTTGGTGGTATGATAGAAAGTCAGAAATGATATGTTATGTCTTATCTAGAGAAATGAATAATAGAATACCGTAAGAGTCTTACAATAATATGAGTTTTTTTTATTTCTTTCAAACTCCATTATTTAAAAATACATTTCTGAGGAGAGATTGCTGCTAAAATATTTAATTGAAGTTTTTAGCATTACTCTAGGCCAGGGGAGGCAAAGTTGCGGCTCTCCAGTTCTATACGAAAAATTAATAACTTATTATCTAAACCATTAAAAAATAAGAAACAATATTTTTAAGTACCTAATCTCTCGAAAGTTTCTATCAACATAATCGTTAATTATGAATAGCTACGCTTAATATGATCGCAAGAAAATAAATTTTAGCTATTGTTTTATAAAATACGTGGCTGTGTTATCTTTCAGCAAATTGCATTTTATTACTTGCTTCACTCAGTCACTGTCTAGAATATAAAGGAAATTCCAAGAGTTGAGGCCCTTATATTCAACACATGGAATAATCTTATATAATGCTACATTGAGGTGAAGAAGTTTTCATAAGGAGAGCTGACGATTTTTGGGTCTACATATTCGTGTGAGCAAGCTTTCTCTTGCATGAATATAATAAAAACTAAATTTAGAAGTCAACTAACAAATGAAAATTGAGAGTCGTGCTGAAACTTAAAACAACAAGCCATAAGCCAGATTTAATCAAACTTTCAAAAGTTCATGCAAAGCCAATGCAACCATTCTTGTAACTATTTATATTTGTGTTTTTATATGAATTAAGATTATTTCTTATATAAAGCAGTTTATTTTAAATTAAAAATCAAATATAAATGCAAGCAAATACTGTAATATTAAATTGAAAACTTTTAGTGGCCCTTTGAAAACTGGAAAATGTAGTAAGTGGTTGCTTTTGATTCTTCTGTGTCAATAGGTTGCGGACCCCTAATATAGATGAACCAATTGGACAGATAGGAATTATATTTCAGATGCAAAAATAGTTGTAATCACAAAATTATATACGAAATATCATTGATTTAACATTTTTAGTTCATGTATTATTGTGTTTTTATGCCTGCGAAAATACATACAGTTAACTCTTCGTCAAATTTGGTTCAAAATTTCATAAAAACCTACATTTCAGATACTAAAACTATGCACCAAATTCTAACAATCTAGTTCTTTATGCGTTATTTTCCACTTATTTTAGAACACACAGAAAGACTTTTTATCGCCACTGTAGAGATTGGTGATAGCGAGGACCGAACTCGCAACCTTGTGGTTCGTAGTCAGATAACATGATCACAAGACAAAAGTGATCAGTCTTGAGGATTTTATTTGACTATAAATTACAAGGTTGCGAATTCGGTATTTGCTATCGCTAATCTCTACATCTCTCTTTGTATGGATTTTGTTCAAAATTTGACGGACAACTTATTTGATTTAAAATGTACAAATCAACTTTCATCTACTTAGGTTAAAGAGATTTTTAGTCACTGTTTCCTCAAACATACATAATTTAAAAAAATATGTTTCATATTTGGGGAAGTCGAATGGGGAGATTGATTTAAAATCTTGCATTCTAAATTTTTGCAATGACGGCAATGCAGGGGTAGAAAAAGTATTTTTACTGTAAACAAAGGTTGGAATCCATTTCTTTCTGGTCTCGTGACTCCGGGATATGACAGTTGAAAATTCGCAACACAAATATTTCTCTTTTTTCTTTTTTCAAAGCATAATAAATTCAGCAAAGTAAAACCCCAACAAGTTGGGGTTTTACTTTGGGGAAATGGGGAAAATATGGAAAAGTGGTTACTATTCATCAGGCCATGACTTAAAGCACAAGGTCAATCTGAAAACAGCCCCACATTTTGTTCTTAAAAAGGGATTTTAATTTAATTTAATAAAATAAAACCACTCAAATGTCAATAAATATTATACAATTATGTTAATCAATTGAAGATAACCATTAGGAGTTCTTTTTTCGCAATTTTGTATGCTTGTACAAAATTCCCTATATTGATATATTGCAGCATTGTTATGAGCATGGTAGTTGTAACTAAAGATCTGATTTAAAATGCTTATAAAAGACGAGCTCTGGATCAGGTTTTATTAAAATTTGTAATTGTTTAAAGAACACCAGCAGAATTTCTTTTCCATAAAAAAAAGTTAAAAACTGACCATTGGGGGGGGAATTGTGTTGTATACAATATTCTTAAATAAAATAAGATGAAGACATCGGTTCAAAATGTTTCTAATCATTTCTGTTTGTAGTGTTATGTAAAACCACGATGTCTTACAGTTGGAAGAAGCAAATGATTTATGCAGATGTGCTTTTTACTCCATTTGGTTTTTAAGAAAAAAAATGAGCCTGTTTGTCAGAGTTCACATTCTTACAAATCGATAATGTCTTTAACCATGCAAGACCATATTTTCTCGTTAAATGTTATTATGAATGCGATAGTAATGAGCGGTGTGCTTTGCAAAGGTACAGTTCATGAAGAGAAATACGCTGAGGGATATGCTAAGAGTAGTTATTGAGAATGCAATAATGCGATTTAACTTGCTTTAGAAAATGATGAACATGCTTTGCAACACAATTTAGAAACGATTAAACACAATGTTATTATATCCTATTTTGTTTTAAAATATTGCATACAACGCTAGTTCCTGCCAGGTGGTGAATTTTTGAGCTTTTTTTCGTGCTTAAAAGTACTTTCCATGACCTTCATTAAACTATTACCAAATGTGATTATATTTGATCCATTATCTTTTATTTGGTGACCATTTCAAAGTGAAGCTATGATTATAACAATCCTGTATGTATTCATTTCAGTCAAATAATCAAGGACATCCCTAAAATTTCAGAAAAATTAAAAAGAAGTAGCGTTTTTCAAGTATCGGAACCGGTAAGACCGGACTAAGCAATCTTGTATAAAATATGCATGATTTTACTTACAAATTTCAGGGCCACGGTGGAGGGTCTCGGCTTCGGAACCGGAGGGTTTCATGTTCGAGACTCGATTCCACTGACGAGGGGATCTTTTGCACTCTATATCTGTCAGGCCAAATGACCTCCCACTGGTGTGGTGTGGAGAGGGGGATACCTGTTAAGGTGTCGTCCTAGTCATCTGACCGCGGTTCAGAATTACGAGGTCCGTCCCCATATGGCCCTATTGTTGCTTTACAACGGGGCGTTAATGTATCTAAAATTTATAAATTTCTCGATTCGGATACGTGCGAAGCAAACGGTAATGAAATAAGGCACTCATTTGCAGGCTTATGCTAATGAATGAACTGAATGAAGATATACTTTTCATAGAGACCTTTGAAAGAGGAATTGCGAATAATAGTACAAAAGTCACTAATGTAGAATTTTTAACGAGCTCCAAATCGAAAATAGATTATGTAAAATTTCAATAATTTTCAGATTAGTGAACATGTACATAGAGAACTGATCGTATCGAATACAGCTGTAAACAGTGTGAAATGCATAGAAAATAATCTTTTAGCTATGGACATTGGTTCTTGACCATTTAAAACATTTATTATGTTCTGGTCTTCCATAAATATAATAGTATTTATTGCATAATACTATTTGTTGCGATTCATAAATCTTTTTGTATTATGTATTATATTGTCACAGTATTGTCTAGCATAGCTTTTCACCATCTATCAACTCTATTACTTAACAAGTTTTTTCGGATATTTTATAATACTTTTCTTTATTGCAGTAGATCACAGATCTATACAGAAGCCATCATCCTCGCCTTGAGAAAAACCGTCTTCCCGATGAGCTGGGCTTCCAGGTTTCAAGTACTGGTTCGGGAATGGCTGTTCTTCCACATGTGTTCTATCTATGAGGAGCGAGAAAATACTTCCTGTAAAAAAGGGTTGTACAAGCGAATAGGTGTGTATCATCTTCTTATGAGCTAGAACACAGACTTCTGCCCTTGATGCTGTGGGGACTTTACTCTCAGAGGCTACTGACTCCTTTCAGTGGTAACGCGGATATGGCATCATCATCATAAATAAGGAAGCCTTTAAATTCTGTGAACATTTCTTCACACATTACATTTTGGTTACTTTCTGTTGCAAGAATAAAACTTAAAGATAAAAAAAAGTTTTTATGAATAGGATAAATTTTACGAATACAGCCCTGAGATAATCGTGTGATATAAAGCAGGAAGTATATTGAATTCAAATCAATAGTAGATTAAACAACTATTGTTTATATGTTAATTCTTTATTTTTTAAAATGAATGAATGAATAATTATTGTTAACATATACGGCTATGAAAATTGCATATTATATGTAGATTGTGTGAATTTACATACAAATGCGTGATTGTACAGCCAAGCTAGTTCATATTGGCGATTCTTGGTATCCATTTTTTCTTTCCAAAATTTATCTTCCTTTTCTTTTATAACTTATTAATAAAATTTGGTTTCGTTCCCTTAATTAACTTCAGTTTCTGATAGAATTAGCTGAAGTAAAGAAGAACTTGATATTTGTTTTCCAATACCACATTTTAATTTATGCTAATGTTGAAATTTATCAGATGGAATAACAATAATATAATTTGATAATAAGAGTCATTGTCAATATTAATTTCCATTAAAGTTTATTCTAAAACACGATGAATAGAATGTATCTTGTATTAAATCGTATTTATAAAATAAATACATTTTAAACAAAGTTTTAAATGTACAAATTGATTGACAAAACTGATTTTTAAACAACTTCCGTATTGATCTATTACTGAGAATTTTAATTTTATAACTTTAAAAACAAGAACACAAATAAAGAATCTCCTAACCTAAACAGTTTTCGTTGAAATTAAGCCTAATAATTCAAAATATCATTTGAATGATATTCAAGATTATAACAAAGCCTATTTTCAAATCAAGAGATAAGTTTATGTTTTGATCATGATGCTCTTATCTCTAAAATGAGAGATAAGAGAAATTGAATTCAATATCTAATGAAATGTCATTCAAAAGCAGTTCTAGGCTATTTGAATAGATGTCCAGTGAGAATGGATGGATTAGAATTGTAATTATGTTCCCAGATTCTAAGAATAACAGAAAAGAACATATATTATGAAATCAATCTGCCATTTTCAAAAGCCGTTCCGCAAATCAATAAATGAGAGCATTAATGCAGGATTTAATAATTATGTCCAGATTCTGATTCTTTAATTTTGATGCCTAGAATTGCGATTTGGAACTCAAAAGATAAACTTTATAAAATGTAAGCCAATAAATTATTATATAGTTAATGTTTGTAAATCCAAAAATTAATATATTCACTTATCACTATGCGTATAATATAATATAACTCATCACATTGCTTTTATTATTCACTATTCATATGTGTATTATACAATACAGATTAAAACGAGTAAAAAGCAATATGATGAGTTTAAAATTAAATATGTATGTTTTTAAAATTAATATTATTAGTTCATACTCATCCTATATATCTTGCTCAGATTTTCAGTTGATAAAAAATACTTCTTATTCGATTACTCAAGTTCAAATACATATTTTAAAACTTCCAGTGGAAGAAACTTGAAGTTAGCACCGTTTTTTTTTCAAATAGTGATTCATTTATTAAATTTAGTTACTTTTTAAATACTTTAAATATAGTTTTAGCAGTCTGTAATAAAACTAAATCAACAGGCAGTATCTTATTCGGTAGAATGCAAGGATTTCAGAATTTTACACGTGAATTCAATTTTTGCAAAAATTAATAATTATTGGTTATATTAATTAATTTTAATTTTTACATGGGAGGAAAAAATTCTTATATAAGATATATTGTAGGATATAAATTTAGAAATAAATATCGTTAGTAGCGAAGCGTGTAGTTGGCTGGAAAATTTCTTTTACCACTTAATATTATGATTCTGTAATATGTAAACACATATTTATATTAATTGTAATTATGTAATAAAAATTAGCCGAAATAAAATTTCTTGACCTAATTGCTGAATTTTTTAAAAAATTACTTGTTTGCATGTAATTTGCAAATTATAAAAACGTCAATATAATTTTTAAAATTTTCTTTTTGATTGGAATATAAATGTTGCTTAAAACAAGATAGAAATACAACAGGATAAAGTATCAGTATTGCTCATTGGTACCGTGCTAAACGTTTTCTAAAATTAAGAATAACAATTTATGAATACTTAATTTGATAGTTTTAGTATCAAGATTATTCTTTTCAATTTTCTTGTTTAGAAAAAATAGTTTTTTTAAAAAAAACTCATTTTCTTGTTCACGAATCCAACATTTCAACAATTTCAAAAACAAAATAATAAAAAACCATTTTTCAGTAATAACGTGCTTGACAATTTTCTAAAATGAATAATTAAAAATATTTAAATTAAGAACTTTAGTATCAGGATTACTCTTTTTTAGTTTTGTTGATTAATAAATAAGAATAATAATAAAAATCGTGTTCTTTTATACGAGTTCAACAATCTCGACAAAATAAAAACGAAGCAACATTGGTAAGGAGCTAAAAAGTTTCTTAAAAGAAATAATTAAACTTTATTAATATTTAAATTACTAACTTATTTTGACAACTAATTTTTTCAAATTTATTGATAAATAAATAATAATAATAATGAAACTTGTGTTCTTTAACACAAATTCATATTTGTAAAAGAAATATGATAGTATTTACTATTCCAGATAAAATAATTTCGTTTATAAAAATGAACTTTAATTAATTAAAAGGCTTATAATATCTTCCTCTGAGCCAATAATGAATAAATTGTTTTATTCATTTAATCATGAAACATTCAATTCAAAGTTCCGTTTCAAATCTTTTTGATTTATAAATTCATATTACGTTACATTTCATCTACTTCCAAAAGAGAAATATTATTTTCAAGAGTGCTTTGCATTAAATATCTTTAAAGAATTGACGAGCATTACAAATTACAACGAATTGTACGTAGATCGAGAAAATAAGTGAATAACCTAAAAACAATTTCCGTATCTCAAAGCAAATCCTACTACATTTCCGGCATGTAACGAGCCATTCCCTTCAGTAAATTTGAATATTTGTTCTCTTTAGAGAATTAGAAGAAGGGTTATGAGAAAAAAACTCCATATCGAATACATTTATTATTTAATTTCTCAATACTGGAATGGGTTATTTAAAAAGTCATTTTAAAGTCAAAAATATAATTCATTATTTTACTTAACGACCTTTGACTACAGTTTTTTTTTCAAAAAGACATATCATATTTTTGTATTTTAATACAAGAAATAGTTTTAATTAATATAAATACGAAATGTTCGATGTAATTTTTGTAAATTTACTTTTACATTGTAATATTACTCCACTATCCAATTTACAAAGCAGTATTTATATAATATAGTACTGCTACTGTAAATTAATGAATTAATTAAGTACTAAATATAATTGATATTGTTAATTAATTCATGTAATTATTTTAAAATAAATTGCGAGATCTTTTCCCAATCTTAAAACTTGTAAATAAACAGAGAATCTGACAGCAGAACATGCGCGTATGCTACAATTTAGTAATGATATATTTAGTATCAAGTGAAATTACTTTAGTTTTTTTTCTTCCGAAATGATAACAATCTAAGAAGTGAAAATGTTAATTCATGTTACTTGGCATTGTCATTGAATTACATACGAAATGAAAAGTGAGTTATATATGAAATTCAAATCATAATGCAAGCAATATAATAGATAATCATTTCTACAAATTTCTGTGAAAAATTCGACAAATTTTTAAAATTAATTTTTATGGACTGTTCTAAATTACTGCAATTATTCATTTCTTCATTCTATTATACCCAAAATCGTTTTATAATGCTCTTATTTTTTATTACTTTTCTTTTAATCTCATATTACAAACTTGTTATGTTTCCCAGTATGATTTGTTCAATCATTGGAAATATCGTTTTACGATCAGATCTGTTGAGATCTGATCGAACATTGATCATTCATTGATCTCAGACCTTAGTGACAAATTTGACGACGTGACGAGGAATCTGAAGACATTGGTGACAAAATAGATATTATTAGATACTTCCATAATTTTAGCAATTCAGCCAGTAGGAACCTAGATACTCCTGATTGGTCCTGAACCTTCTCTGCCCACCTCTTGAGAACTATAAAAGGCCTGCAGTCTCACATCAAGTCATGTGAAGAACAAAATGTCGTGTAGTATTGAGTCGGTAGGTGGATGCAGCTAAAGTGGGTAGACAATGGATAATTTCAACCGTTTGGAGAGACCATAGAGGGAAACTACGCAGATTTCCTCCTTCTGTTGAATTATGTTTAATCGCTTTGTGTGCTGCGTTTGATATTACTACTGATTAAGACTTGTGGGTTACTGTTTGATGTAGTGTATTGTTGTGTGTTGCCTGTATTTGTCCAGGCTATATATTTGCTGTCTTCGTGTTAAAAATAGAAGTCATCTATTAAGAAAGGGCAGTTTATTTCATCGACCATCAAAGTGCAAAAGAAACCAGGAGAAAGTAACTCTATGATTTAGCATGAAAAAATTATTTACAATTTAGAAACTCTTTAGACTGTAAAGTAACACGACACATATTAATAACATTTTTTATTTGTTTTAGAATTCAATTGTTTGAGCATATTTTATTTGTTATTGTTTCAAAGTTAATATAATATAGTAATGTATAATAATTAATAAAATTATTTTAAAAAGAATTAATGCCATTTCATTAAGTAACGTTAACGATTATATAAGGAATATAGCGATTGAGTTAATTAACTCATAAATATTTATTGATCAATATATTTTGTTATGAATGGTAGTAAGATTTTAGAATTTATGTTTTTTTGTTTATTTTCTTCTATAATCTAATTTATAATTATTTTTTTCCTAATTTTTTCATCGTATCTAAATTTTATAAGATTATGACATGCAATAAAAATTCCTTAATTGTAAATTTCACACGATTCTAATTTGAAAACAATATATGCATCGTTTCTTCGTTGAATATAAATTTCTTATATTTCTGATAGGAAAAATTTATTTCTAATTACTTCATTGAATGTAAATTTCATACAATTCTGTATGAAAAAAAGTTCTGAATGTAAATTTAACTTGATTCTTATATGAAAAAAATTTCAAAATCATTTAAAAGTGCTTTTTGAGCTTTCACGGCTACTTCATATGGAATTATTCTGTGTAAATGAGAATTTTCCGACGTACCTCAGTCCATTATTCCTTTACTTCTAGTATATATCTTAAAGCCTATATTTTATCCACTCTCCTGGGAAGAATTCTGCTGAGTCAACATTCTTTCTACAGCTGAGGAAGTATGAGTGCTATCTTGTTTCTGTTTCGAATTTCCAATTAAGCGAATCTACGCTGATGATGGACTTTTTTTAATGCAATCACAGGACTGGAAATCCATCCTCAATCACCGTTTTTCTGTTTCGATATCAGATACGAAGTAACCGTTAAGTTCTCATCATTTTTTTCAAGATAATAAGGTATTTATCATATTAGTTTGTAAAAATATATAATTTTCTGTGTATTTCTTAGCTTGTAATTGAAAATTTCTTTAATTTAGACTTATATAGTTACCATGATCCTACATTTATTTAATAAATTATGATAAGAATATATTTTGGGGAAAATGTGTGAGATTTTGTTCTCAATTTATTGCAATAAGTAAAAATAAATTATATTTTAAATTAAAATATTTTATTTTTGTTATTGCATGGTAAAAAATGTTCAATAAATTTCTTTCGAACTCCTAAATTTTTATTTAAATGAATTTCGTTGAAAAATACAATTTTAATTACAGTTTATCACGTCTTATTACTTCCCTTATAGTTTATATCCACACCTTATTACACCTTGTATTTTTTCTTAGAACTACAACTAATCTTACATATTACTGTAATTATTATATGGGAAATAAGGTTTTTATTCCGTTGATTACAAGAAGAAAATCCTTATTTCAGTATATTTCATTATCATTGTTTAGTTCTAGATCTTAGTTTAGCCGTAAAAGATCCTGTTCTTATCATTTGTACAATTAGTATAATCGTATTTATGTCCATGTTTTGGGAAATGCATTTACCGAATGAGAATTTGAAACTCATTCGTTATAAGATAATTCATTAAGACGATTAGTATTAAGCATTTTTTCTTTTATTTTTCATTGCATCTTTAGAAGAAACAAAAAATTTCCCTGATTGAAATAAAACTAATGCGAACAATATCTATAAATAAATGGGATTATTATAAAATATGATGTATACGACGAAGCATAACAAGTATGCTTCCATAAAAATTGTATTTTAATAAATGCTGTAATCCCATTTTATCAGAATTTGAATGACTACATTTGATTCGATTTATTGGCTTTATAAAACAAATATCAAAACAAGATATGATAGTTAGAAATAAATGTTTATGAAAATATTTTCTATAAAGTATATCTACAAATATAGACTGAATGAATCATTTTTTGTTATTGAGAAATGTATTTCAATGATTTTTTTGTATTGATCAATAAGAAAAAAATGAAACAATGAATTTACATTTCATTTGAAAGTTTATTAAAAGATTATATCACATAAATATTTCCTTTATCAATTAAAACATTAATCTAACTAAAATCTCTTTATGAAAAGAGAGTCTAAACGAAAACCGTTATCAGAAATTTAACACTAGAAAAATGGAAGAAAAAATTCCAATATCATTGAATTATGTTTATCGATGAGAACAATAACTCCACGTTAAAAACAGTCAGGGTTTTAGGAGGCTAATTTCCCACACTTGCAATTATAACATTTTTTAAATTAAAAAATAATTATTATTTAATTTATGAAAATAATTATAATTAAGAATTGTTTTTACATTTTATGACTAAAATGGAATAAAAAAAATAATTAGAAATATTAAAAAAATGTCATTAAGAAGATATAAAGATAGTATATAATTTTTCTACCATGTAAAACTATATATTATCTACCATTTAATATTATATAACTTGAATTTTAAAAAATAATGGTAGCTATAAATTATAAAACTTGAATTTAAAACAATAATGGGAGTTTGAGACATTTACATTACAAATGTATGATTTTAGATCCAAACTAGCGTTTAGTATTGATTGAATATTAGACTTTCCGTAAGATTGAGTTCTTTATTTCCATAATATTAGTAGTTTCGGTCCCATATCTTGTCGATATTACGTCGTCCATTGGTGGCGAGATGATTAGATGTACACAAGAAGTATCAGTCTCATAATACGATAGACTTCTTTTACCCATAAACGTACGTGGCTGTTATTTTAGTGGTTAATGTTATGAAATTAGTTACTGTTTCGAGAAAATAGTTGAAAATTGTAGCCAATGAAAAAATTTCTGTTGAACGCAAGGCTGTTTTAAATGTGTATTCAAGGGGTACTAAAATGATAAATAGCCTATTTTGTTTTCAAATAATATAATACATTTTGTGATATATTAATTTCTGCAAAATTAAAAAAGGACGTTCCCACTATAACTTTATTCTTCTCATTCCTAAGATCATTCAAGTTGGAACGTCTAAATTTCTCTCTCCAAGATATGAAAATTCCTTATGCCCATCTATAACTATATACATATATTACTTATAGCCTGTGTTCTTAAAAAGTTGCTGTGTGAAAGAGAACCTGTCTTGACTGAAAATTATTAAGCGATTGAAAACCTCATTCTACCTCGAGTTTATTTTGGCGAGCATTTCTAATGAACAAAGAACGAGACATGTATATTCAATGGATAAATTTTTACAAGGGGCAAGTAAGAAATCTATCCAATCTTCTCGGGTGACCGCCCTCTTTTTTTTAAAGGACACTTAGGGCATTTTAGTATTGATCGAGTTAAACATTCCTGATACTTCATATTAGGCACGACAATTCTTAAGATTACACGCTACTTTTATGTAAATATTTGCAATTCTTCTAAATATTTCATTAATTTTAAGCAGATTAATGTATTTCTGTATTGTTACAAAGTTGCAAAATCAGCCTCCCA